>OMNV01007899.1:0-26067 GCA_900303265.1 Brotula barbata | reverse complement strand
CCCGGTCCCATGAGGCCCGCCCATAGCGACGGGTCTGCTTTGTACGCTCATCAACCCATTAATACTGCAAAGAAAATATTTTTTCAACACAGATTCTTGTGTCTCCTACTATTTTTGGTTGATTATCTCATAGAATACATTGATCAAGCCAGGAAAAAAAACTGCTGTCTGGCTCATTTTTTGTAAACAAACTTGGTAGACATGTGACACACTAAACAAAAAAACAACACTCAATTGACCTGATGGTGGCGCTATAACAACAACATTTACATTTTGTCAATAACTTTTGTTGGTTGAGTTGATAACCTGTTAAATGTCATAACTCAAGAGATGTAATATTTGGAAGACTGTTCGGCCATGGTGGAGGTATGCGCTCTGTGATTGTGCGTGTATTTTGTGTCATTTTACCTTCTTATATATTTGGTAGTTTTGACAACGCTGGCCTTTTCACTGGAATATAAAATCAAACTTTTTGAAGACAGACCCGTCCGTGGTTACCGCAGCGTTTAAGAGGTGAATCATCCCAAAGCTCTTCATCGCCTCCCCCACCAACTTCCACTGAAGGCCGAGCAGCACTACTGCAACGCTAAGATCCAGAGCAGTGTTATATTACTGATAGGATGTAACTCCTGCCGCCAGATGGGTTGTGTGTTGGTAACTAGGAGACAGGTAGAGACGAATAAAGCGCTCTTCTCCCTTTGTGTACTTAATTAGCCTACCGCAATACAACCTCTTCCCATAAGAAGTGTATAAAGTCGAGGATATGGAGTCCACTCCTTATCAAACGTCTTGTCTGCTCTGATATGACTGGTCTGATAAAATGGAATGAAGATAAAAGAATAGTTTAGAGATGAACTTTTTTTAAAGGTTGATCCTTTCCCTTTGCATGAGGATTAAGACCCAGACAGACCATACGGGAGCAAATCTGATGTATAGTTCAAGCGACGGATCATGTTTCAGCTGACTTCAGGAGAAACTGCATCACGTGTAGTCCTGCTTAAGCGTCTTTATTTAGATGTGGCACAAATCAGTGTGATGTTTTCTCTAAGTTGATGGCAGTTATTCTTTTTAGCATTTTTTATTTTGTTCTGAAAAACTACTTCCCCTCAGCTACAGTTAAAATAATGAATTTAAAAGATGGCCCTGATAAGATTGGGAAATTATTAGACGTCATCAGGAGATTTTGCAGTTGTGCTGTAGTTCTCTTTATTACCACCAGGTGATGAAGAGAACTACTCAGTACAGTAGGTGATGTGTACCTACAAGTCCATAAAAATTGTAATTGTAGCTAAGCTATGCTAGAGGACATTCATGCTACTATGTGCCTTTCTAAGGACTCCAAGAACGGCCTCGCTTGAAATTATTATTCTAATGTCATTATGAAGAGATCACAGGTTAATTATTCTGTTAATCTGAGATCATTAAAATTCTTTTCTTGTGATAACAGATTAATTTATCATGAGAAAACAATGTTTGTTTGCTCAAGATAATAGTGGAGAACTAGAAAATTATGTCTGGAAGGATTCAACCTGAACCACAAATCGAGGCATAAATGTGAAGTTTTGTTTCACTGGAGAACATAATAAGTAAGAGAAAAGGATGAATAATTAACTCATTTAGTAACTTCCTGTTTTTCTTTCATTCACGTTTCTTGTTCCAGTCCTGTTTGTCTCGACAATCTGCTTCTCTCTGCCCTGTATATATGATGTAGTCTTTCTCATTTAATAATTCTAAATGAAAAACTTAAGACGTTCATTAACCCTTTGGTCTGTGGAGCATGTGTTTAATGGTGTAACGGTTTGCATGTTACAAACCGCTGTCCTCGTATGACTGCATTGTCTCTTTGTCCCTATCCAGGTAATCCCTCTGGGAAGAGTTTGACCATTTAAGTGGGTGGGTCGTGATGGATGTACATAGTTATCACCCACCAAGATCACAGCCCCATCTCCTGCGTCATTAGTTTGCCTTTATCACAGCCAATTCTCACGGTCAGCGACTGGCATAGACGATTGTTTCGTTTTCATATCAACATGACGTGCTCTTCAAACGATGCGATGGCCTACTTTTGCGACAAGGCTTTTATCTCGAAATGTGAGTCTTAAAAGGCTCACGGTGACCCCGGCCAGTCCTCGTTTCTTATGTAATACCACCTGCAGATGTGCTGTTTTCATCTACTTGTCAGCTAGACCGCCCGCGGACAGCTGTGGTGCTCGTGTCGAAGCAGTAAGTCTTATTCGTGCTCTAACGTTGTTGTTTCATTTGCCTTGATATACTACAAATGCAATCAGTGGCAGTGGTTGAGGGCCCTAACACTGTTGTCTGTGAGAGGTCTGATTGTAGCCGGGGGTGAGGTGTTTGTCCACCGGACGGGTCAGACCGCTCCCAGACATTTGTTTTGCGTTTGATCAACAGCAGCTGCTGCATTAACATTTGTGTGTTAGAAACCCATAAAAACTGTGCATTTGATGAGGAAAAGATGGTTAGTAAGAGCCATTAGACTGTTAAGCAGTTCAATGAGACACAGGAGCACAAACACAGCTATCCGGTGCCAGAATTGGGGGTGGAGTCTGAAGGGATTTTAACAGTATGTTACAGAAGAAAGTGATTATAACATAACTCAGTAATGAGAGGAGCTCATGAGCCAGGTAGAAAAAGAAATGTTTTTATTTTTTATCTAGTGTCTTAAAGTGATCATTAACTGACTAAACAGAGACATCATCTTATCTGAGAGATAATTGCAAAAAAAAAAAAGAACACTTAAAAATCTCAGGATATAAACATAAACTGACATCATTATGCCAACTGTCCGGAGAGAATATCACTGTGAAAGAGGCTGCACAGCTAAAAAGGTTCTGTTAGTGCCACCATGTGGTTGATCCACTGTACACAGGAACAGAAGCAACAGGGGAGAGATATCACGACATACATGACAAAGAAAAGCTGTAAATGTTTGTCAGACTTAATCAATGTTCACCACCTTTACAATAAAACAATTACTTACATTAAACGCTATTTACATGAAAGCTGTCATTAAGGGTGGTGTTGTATACAAAGTTAAAATAGTCATTTTTAGCAAACATCAAACTCCCTCCCTATTTTTAAAATGCAATTGAAGACCTCTATTTTTTAATTGGTTTTTAATTTGTGATTTAAATGTTGCTATCATCAATATATTATTTTTCTTTAAATTATTTTTATAGCTGCAATTGTTTGTTGTTAAGTGATCTTAGTTTGGGGGAGGGGGGGTTTGCATGAAAGGTGCTACATCAATACAGTTATTATTAGTAATTATTTTTATTGGAAAAACAGTGCTAGTGGTGAAAGACAAGACAGCTGTATGGGGAATAAATAATTAAATAATTTCTCACATTTTGTAAATGAATAAATAAATTAATTGAATTCTCACACTTTGGAATGAAATAATAAAGCCCTCACATCTGGACGTAAGATGCTCTCCTGAAAATGACAATACTATGTTTTTACTGAACTTTTCTGTTAAACTACATAATATCTCAATCTTTCTAAAGTCTTAATCTAAATGTACAGTATAGACCATGTCATATACAGTGTGTCAAGGGAGACGTGCAGAGGTTTTTTTTCTTTAAATATGTTGTAAGGGGAAGAATGGATGAAACCTCATGTGAGGTCGCATGAAGAGAAATCCACTCTGCCCAAATAAACAATTCAAAGAAAGCAGAAACCAAACCAGGTAAGACAAAGGTAAGGTACTAGAATATTTTAAAGATCCAGATTTGTCTCTGCAGCCCCTAGGTTTCTGCTGACTTGCAGGGCTTCTCCGAGCTCTCCGATCAGCTCTGCCAGCCTCTCCTTGTCGCGGCTCTCCCTCTCCAGGAGCTCGTAGCGCAGACTGGAGATGTCCTGTTTGATCTCTTTCAGTTCGCCTGTTGAACAGTAAGTAAGTGAACTGTAGAAGATGTCACAGATGGTGTGTTGGCGAGCAAAAAGATGGCTCCATCTACCTTCATTGACCTCATCGTTGTCTTTATCCATCTGTGCTTTTAAGATGTATCGTTTGATGAGGCGATTCATTAACTTCTGTGTGATGAAAAAGGAAAACCAGTTGAGGCTGAAACAGAACCTAATGTAGGAGCCATCGTTGACATGAATACTAAACCATATTATCCTTATCAATTCAGATATTGAGTTATCGGTTTGATTGCTGCTCTACAACATTTCATTGACACACACACCATCTTTGTCCATTTTTTAGACATATGAATAGAACAGATCTTTTTTGAGTAACCATACTTTGAGTGTTTTTTTTCATAGAGATGTGCATCATTGCTTCAGAAAGTCTTTCCCTGTCACTTTTTGCCCTAAATACAAACTTTTGTATTTTTCTCAGATTACCATCGAGAAGCAGAAGAGAGAATGTGGCTGAGGCAGACATGCAGGCCGTTGTGAGGAAATCTGATATATTTTCAGTATATGGTAGCCTATAATAGTTACATTTGGGAATGTACAAGATACGGTTTGTTTTTGTTGTGGTGTCTATAGCCTCCATCCTTGCACTGCTGAGGAAAACCAGCACCTGGTCCCAAACAGTCCTGTGACCTTAGAGTCACTTCAAAGGTCTACAGATCCAGTAAGTAAATGGCAGAAATGGTCAAAATTGCTACAACTTACGAAAATATAAACAATGATTCAGTTCAGAGATTTTGTGAAAGTCCAACATGTGTATTTATGTTTGCAAATGCACCTCTCTCTCTCTTTAAGTATCTCTATGCGATCTGTGAGTGGACGTTGAAAAACAGAATTGTGTGTATTTGTGCGCGTAAACCTTTTACCAGGGGAAAACAGGAGTTGCTATCAAAAAAACATCTTGAGGTAATAATCTTGGTGACAGCTAGCTAGAAATGATCATTTATTGGACGGATAAATATTGCATTTACTTGGTGATGAGTTGGACAGGATGATGCTTCATCACTCACATCTTCCTGCTGCCTCAACTGCGATTAGAGACAAAAAAGAAGCAAACGGTCGTTTCATGCAGGAGCACATTTCAATTACTGCAGTGAAATGAAGTGAAAAATGAAGTGAAACAAAAGAGGGCCCTGTCACCACGTCACCTAGAACTTTAGCACTCACTCAGTCAAGCTAGCAGATGTGGCATATTATTGAAATAAAAAAAAAAAATACTTCTCTCTTTTAAATGTAACTTGTGCCGACAGTTGATGTCTCACCTTGTTAAGTTCTGTTTCATCATTTGAATTTTCTTCGCTTTTACCCCGGGGCAGCTTGGAGAGAATCTCCCTGATGCCCACGAAGAGGGAGATGATGGACTTTGGGCTGGGTATGAGGTTAAAGGGCACAGGCAGCGTGCCGCCATGCTCAAAATACGAGAACCAGAGTTTGGCTCGAGCAAACTTCCACTCCACGTCAGCATCGTCCTGTGTGAGCAAAGGAGAAACACAAGGAGTCTGCTGAGACTGACAAAAGGTCATGAGGTAAAATACAATGACGGCAAGGGGTTAATATTTATATGAGGTTACAGTGGCTCATTGCTCTCTTCATGGACAAATACTCTACTATTTGTCAAAAATGCTGGAGTGTTTACAAATGTTTTTACCATTATAATGTTTTATTACTGGAAGAATTATTCACAAAATAACAAAAAATTAAGGCAAAGGGCTTTCACCTAAAGCAAAATTAAATAAAAGCAATAAAAAAAATCAACTATCAGTTTATACAATAGTTAACTATAGTTAAAAATTTAATTCATGAAAAGTTACACAGTTAAATAAAAGAGCTAAGTGTTCACAATAGGAGTCATATATACATCTATGTTATAATACTGCTCATTTTGGATTTTTAAAAAAGACCAAAGCTGTTTATATTTTCTCCACAAATAGATAGAAATGTACCAAATCGTGGTAAAGTGGCTTACTTACTATGTATGTTTTGTACATAAAATCCTGAGTTACCCCTGATCCTCAAAAGTGACTACAAGGATTTTAATAATGTAAACATGGATAAGTTAAGACGTACCTCAATTTCTTGGAAGGAGCTGTTGAACATGGCGATCAGCATATTCAGTAAGACGATGACCATGATGATGTTGTACACCCCGTACAGGACATAGCCAATATTTTCAATAAACTTATGGTCAATGTTGATGACCACTGACTTCACTTCTGACAGTCCAAAGATGGCCCAGAACAACGTTTTAAAGCTCTCCTCAATCCTGGAGGAACACAAAAGTCCAAAATAAACGAGTGCACTGTGTACTGTAGTGTGAAGTATTAGTGGCGTGGTCAGTAGCTGACACTCACGTGGTAAAGGCGTCGTTGTGCTTGGCTCCACGGTAGTATGCGTAGAGGTTGAACATTCCGATCATGAACGCCACGAAAACAGTCATGAAAATCACCATGAATTTAAAAATATCTTTCACCGTCCTTCCCAGGGAGATCTGCAGAGGTCCAAAGCTCTCGTTGGCAGGCAGAATGTACGCGATCCGAGAGAAGCTCAGCACAACCGCAATGGCATACAGGCCTTCGGATATAAGCTGAGGGTCGGAGGGTATCCAGCTGATTCGAGCTGAAAATGAACAGAGGCTGACTCTGAGGTGAGTTCTGTGTAGTTAATGTGATCCATCATAAAGCTTATGGGTGATATCTCTGTCTGTCTTTAGTGTGGGAATTTACGTTTTTATCACTTCAGCCCAAGCAGACCCAGTCCCTGGCTTTTTAAAAAAAAATTAATAAATAAAAACAGTCATGGGTCTAAAATATAAATGATCACAATAAACAAAAAGAGGACTTCCAGTTTACCAGAAATAAAAACCATGACCCAAAACGTCCACCAAGTGGTGCTGTAGCACTGGGTGATGTGAAAGGATAAGAAGGGGGGTCGTTACTGTCCTGACCCTGAGGAAGTAACTCCCTGTGTGCCTGAGAGCTGCTGCTTCCTGATGGAGGTCAATCCTCAAGACAGGTAGCAAGTTTCATGTAAGTCAGATGTACACAATGCTAATTCTGATGGTTGGAAGATAGTGTGTATTCGTAAATATTACTAAGTTTGCCTGATACCTGCACAAAAGCAGTGGTATACAACATGTCTGTACAAAAACCAGTTTTGACCAAAAAAATCCCACAATGGGGAAAAAAACCCATTGGAATCTAGAAAATCAGGTTAAAATTGCCTCACTTACACCCTCATTTAGAAAACATGTTACTTAAAATGAAGGGTGGGATTTGCACCGATACAGATAGCTCTTTTTTAATTTCAGAGTCCTCCGTCCCAGTTTTTGCTTGCTAAATCAAGACACACTGAATAATCTTCACTGTGAAAGGTTCAGATTTATGGCAATAATGATTCAAAAATGAGCTCTGCTTGGTTTACGGTGTAAAAGTAGTATCTGTCCTTTTGGTGAAGAAAACATTAATAGTAATAGGAATAGTAGTAAAAGTACCAGGAAAATATTATTATTATGATTATTATTACTACTACTACTACTACTACTACTACTACTACTACTATTGTTATTGTTAAATCTTACGATACACAATGTAGTGGGCGTTTGTTTTGAGACATTGTTTTACATTTGAAGCATTAATTATTTTTATTATTATTTAGCCCTTAAAATGCGTCTTTAATGTGTGTACATTGATATATATATATATTTGAATTACTAAAATGATTTTACTTTCCTATTCACCAGTGGACACTTACCCAACTGGAAGTACTGTATCTCGACGGGTAAGCTCATGTTGGATATGTCCGTGTAGTGCTTGTCAACATAGCACTGAGCAGAATAAGCGTGCCAGAAAGCCATTAGTCTGGCAATGAACGAGGTCATGAAAATGGCCAGAATACCAAAGTCCAGAAGGTTCCAGGGTTCTGACAAGTACTCCCTGATGTCCTGAGACCAAATGTCTTTACATTCTTCCCAGATTTTGCCTGCAACAAAAATAAGTGGCATATTAAACCTGGCAATCACACAGTGTTCCCGTTTAAATTAAGACAGTGTCTCATATTAATTTAGCACATTTAAAAAAGGTACTTTTTGCAGTCATCAAATCACACATGCGAAATGACTACCAAGTCTTTGCTTTTGAGCAAAAAGAACGTGTCACCTTGTGTTTGATTTATTATGGTACACGCGGTAAGAATACATAATTATCTGTCTGAGCAATTTCCCGGCACGATAGATGTTTGAGTATTCCTAACTCTTCCGTGACTTGCAGTACCCTTGACCCTGCATGCACAGAGGAATGATTTCTGTCCAAACGTTTGGGAGCCTGATTTAAATCAAAGCCCCTAACACCGTGGAATGTTGGAAAGAGAAGAAAATAATAAATTAAGCCTGTTAAAATATAGCAATGTAATGGGAACAGATTGGTCAGATTGGATTACGGAGAGATTGGGAGGGATAATATACTGTATGACCTATAATCCAGGAAATGATGAGAATCTCCATCCAGGTGAATGGGGTGGTCTTCATCCGGAACAGCTGTGAAGGGTGATCGTGGGTAGTCATGTTTGGGAGCAGAGATGTTCCCTCAAAACGGTCTGCGGCATTCAGAATGAGCAGGCAGAGGAATATTATAAAGGAAGCAGCATGGGCCACAAACTTCAGGAAAGGTCCACGCATGAGTTTCCCCAACTGAGGCAAATGACAAAATCAAGAAACAAATTATTTTACCCAAAAGAAAAATAGAGCTGGGCAAGAATTTCATGGAGACAAAACAAAGATCTGAACAGAGAGAAGACTAACAAAATTAATCTTTCCTATTTTTAAAACTCAGTGTTTCTCATATTTTTGGTGGTCACTGATATTTACATATTTCACAGAAGAATTCCCAGATCCTTGAAAATAAATGAAGAAAAAAATAGATTAACCCCCACTCAAGAGTGGCAACTCCCAAAAGTTATGTAAAAAATAAACAAACAAGTGATTCCACTGAAAATGCAGGTTTCAAACAGACTGTTTAGCTATTTTTTCAACGATCAACATCCAAAATAAATAATTAAAAAAACATTTTTAAACATAGAAAATATCCAAATATCTTTAACTAATTTCAAATGTGGTGTTTATAAATTCATGATTTTATATGACACTGCAAGCAATGGCCCTAATAAACAGCAGACATCAGTTACCTCCTACCGCCACACGAGGTCGCCAAAGATAACATAAAAAGGCCTAAAACTGGTGGTCTGACCCACAGTGTGAGACGATGCTGAATCACTCCAGTAAATGAAAACAGCATGAGACATTTCTGAAAGAGATAATGATGAACTTTTCTGTAACTAACCTTACTGGATGGTGCTATCCAGTACATAAAGGCCAAAATGGGCAACCCGACAGCTACGCCCAGAACCAGAAGGATCTTGACGGCTGTGTTTTGCTCCCGTAGACCTGATAGGTTCTCATACCAGATGGACAGGAGCTGCTGCTGGCAGTTTGGATGTGCCACAAACTGATTCATTGGAGGTCATTTATATGGTGGGTGTGAGTGAGTGAGATTATAGAGACAAGAATGGAGAAACAAATGCATCAGGGTTATTAGAAGAAAAGCTCTAACAAAAGCAAAAAAAACTATGCCCTCATTTTCAAAAGCTAAAATTATTTTTAAAAATAAATAGATAAAATGTAAATGGTCAAAAACTAATAAGATTAAATCAAATTGTAAAACATATTACAACTAATAATGATAAAATGAACTAAAATCACCCAACCTCTAATCTGGACAATAAACTTACCTTTTTGAGTTCATACTTTATCGCCAGTCTTAACCTAATGAGGTTTTGTCTGTTGAAAGTTTCTGAGTCTCTACAAGATTCAGTGTCTCCGTTTAAGATGGCTGCCACCTCCTCTGTGTTCCGGCACAAGTCTAGGAGTCCCACCACAAAGTCTTTACACTGCATGGACAGTTTCTTGTAATCATTCTGTATTATAACAAGGACAGCAGAGAGTGAATCCTCATTTCTGCAAATATACTGACCAAAGACCAGACTACTGAAGCAGACACTCATCCTATTCATGCCCCCTCTAGTTTTCATATGTACAATCATGCAAAAACCCTGGTCATGGACATTTGAGTGTATTTTATACTGTACCTTGAATTCTTTCTCAATATTGGCCAGGACTGCAAGCTCATTACTGAGCTCCAGAGCTGCCATCACTGGATCCTCACTGGACAGGGACAGATAGGCTGGACTGGCCAGACCTTTGTACGCATTGATGCGAGACTGTGAATGACTGAAAGAGTCGTACTTCTGTTGGTCACTGCAGGCGCTGCACTGGCAGAAGTAGTCGTGAGGTCGTTCTATCTGGGCGCCCTTCGTGAGGAGTATGTGCACTATTTCGTATTCGTGGCACTGAGAAGCCAGAATGATGGGAGTGATGTCATGAGAGAAGCGTGTGCCATCTTCATCGTAAGCAAAGAACTCATCGCGTGTGTCCGCCTGGCTGGGACTGTTCGTGAGCATCTGACCGTCAGTGAAGGCCTGATGGTTCAGGATCACCTCCACTATACGGACGTAGCCTTTACTTATGGCTAACAGCAACGCGTCTCCTATCCTGGCAAGGTTTTTCTTCTGGAGCAGGAGCTTCGTCACCTCCAAATGTTCATTGGCAGCTGCCAGCTGCAGTGCGTTCTGGCCCATGTAGTTCACGCAGTTCACGTTGAGGTCACGCAGGTCCAGCATCCGTCTCACCTCAGGAACGTTTCCATATTCTGCAGCGTCTAAGAATGCTTCTTCTGTCATAGAGAGACTGGAGGACGACTGGGCACAGAACATGTACCCAGCTCCTCGGAAGACTTGTCTTCGGGGTTTGGTCACGATCTGCCGCGTCATCGTGGCTCTTCTTCTCGCTGGTTCATGAATTAAAATATATGTGCTTTAGTATCACGACATTACATAAACAAAAAACACTGGGGTTTGGATCATGACTCAGTCAAGTTGATTTTCATGCCTGGAGGAAGGCGTTGGGGGTAAGCACAGTAACTACCATCCTTCCTTCCTTTTACATTTGTCCAGGGCTACAACGCCTCTCAATGGAGAGTCTGGGTTATGGTCTTTACTTCAGGGAACCTGGATATCCCCTTAATCGTTATGTTAATAGCAATTCATTTCATTTTATAGCATTTTAAACCAAAAAAACTGAACCTGGTCCACTTGGGGCTCACATGAGTAATCAACACAGCATTTACTATTTTCTTATCAAGTACATAAACAATCAATCAGCTGGTTCAGATGAACAAAACTCAGCTCTGCGTATTTCAAAAATGCTGCTGTATTACAAAGCAGTGACCCTTAAAAGTCATTGAGCAATGGACAGCTGGTGTCATAAATTACAGTATAAGTCACACTACAAGTGTGACACCACCCACAGACGCATCATCTGCTCTCCTTATTATTACCTGGCACTGTCTGGCACTTCTTCTCTTTCAGACTCCACCTAATATTTGGCAGGTTATGTTTTGCATTTCTAGAATATCATGCAACGATACCTCCCAGTGTAGGGCGGTTAATACTTAAAGTTTATCTTATTATTTATCTTACTTATGTTGTTTTAGATCAATGGGCCACATAGCCATTGCCTTTTCTGTCATTTCTAAATTAATTATATTCAGTGTCAATGTCAAGTGATCAAATGTACTTTCTGTTCAGTAATGATGTAATGCAATTATTTTGGCATGGATGATGATGGATGATGACAGTGTCCCTTCATTCAATCATAATTAGTGTTAACAAGATTCCACTCAAATGAGCAAGCAGCATTTGGAATATATAGAAAGAGGATTGTTCATGTATGGAATATGAAATCAATGCAACATTTACTGTAGTTTTTGGTGGAAGATGGCACAGAGAGCAGCTCAGTGTGGATTAACCTGAGAGGATTTATAAGAGTGACAGAGTGATTTGTTGACTAGTCTCTCTCCTCAGACGACCGAGATGTGACAAGAATTTGATTCTGGAAAATGGACGTTGAATGCACCACAGAATTGATGCACTGTAAAAAAATGTAAATAAATACATCAGTGAAACTTTGCACAAAATCTAAAAGTTTCGTGTGTATATATATAAATGTGTGTGAGTGTGTGTGTGTGTGTGCGCGTGTATATGTATATATATATATATGTATATATATATATATACACACTTGGTTAGTTTTTTAAAATGTTTTTGGCAATTAAAGTAAATCAATTTTGAGGTTGAATCTACTTATGATGTAAATGTTCACTTTGGTACAAAGCTCTCATCTGTTATCCATATCCTTTATCCTGAAATGTCAAAGCTATATTTGACCACAGTAAAACATTATCAAACTGAAATTGACTATCATATACAAAAATTGTTATTATAGATGTAATTTAACAAATGAACAATTAATCAGTCAAATACTGAAGAATATTACACGTTAAATTTCATTTCATTGAATGACGTAAACTATTATTTTGGAACTATTTTTTAAAAATTCATTCTCTAAGTTTTACAGCAACATTGAAAGTGTTTCAGGAGCCCTCTTACCTCACACACGTCTGATGCACTCTAGTTAATCTTCACTTCAACTCTGCTTGGTCTCTAAACTCCAAAAGTACTCCCAAATCCATTATGCTGTAGATTAAATCTGACATCGTCTCCTTGATGCATGCAAACGTGCAGCCTGCCGTCCATCGGTCAGACTGACTCCCACAGCCACCACACTGGAGTTTATGCTGACAGCGCTGTGGCTGTGTGCGGTGGGCGGTGGTCAAGCCGCTGTTTTCTGAATGTTTAATTCATAACACTGCCCAAAATCAAGTGATGTCCAGAATTAATTTGGCAAGAATAGAATTACGTTAACTTAACTGTCATTATGCAAGCTACAGGAAATTGGAGCACTAATATATATTCTGACAGATTATGTGATGCAGTGGTTTATGTCTATATGAGTACGTAAAACAATCATGAAAAAGGAGATTTTACTAAATCCTCTTAACTCACGGTGCTATTAATGTGACAAATAATGTTTCCCTCACACTGTCATTTTTCAGAAGCATTATGGTCACAACAAAAGAATTATGAACGGGAACAGAGACTGTTCCAAAAGGAGCTATTGTAAATAATACAACTTTTTACATAATCAACTTTTCTAAAACATATGAATGTAATAGGATTTGTCAGTTTATTTCATACTCATATTTTCTTTATTATATTACCAGTGATATCTTAAATTTGTTACATACATATATTTATATTATATACCCATTTTGCATATAAGAAGTAAGTTATAAAAAACCTGTTCTAAATGTGGAAACCTGTGAGCAATCAGACGTGCATTCACATGAGGCTGTCAATCTCTCACTGTAAAAAACAAGCTTGGCATGTTTTTAAGCAAGAAATGTTAAGCATTATCACTTTAATTTCACATTAACTATCTAATAAGCACGTGCCATTGCTTGAAAGACATTAGATTGTTATTTCTATCTATTTTCTTTTATCATTCATTTAACCCAAGAGTTATGTTTTTGTTGTGTCTCACAATAGCTTATCCGGTTGCTATGTACCTTTCCCCTATTGTGCACCTTGCTAAACTAAGAAATCACATTCAACAACATCAAGCGGAAATTTGAGAATAAAGTTGAACAGTAAATCAGACGGGGGAGATAAACAATAAGAAACAAAATTTAACAAAAACCACAGCAATAAAACATACATCAAAATGTTCCTCTTGGCTAATTTTATTTTTTCACGATTGCTGTACGAAATACACTGTGATTACTAAAAGAGAGGTGTTGGTGAGAAAGAATTTACATAAAATCTTACATATATAAAATACAGTTTAATCTGTATATACAATGCGTGGACCTTATCTTTGCGCACTCTGCTGGCCATTGTGAGAATTGCAACAGCATCACGGTTGCCAAGGATGTGCGTCGTCGGTTGCCATCATGGTGGAAGTGTACACAGACGAAGAGACAGGAGAGGACGCTGGAATAATATATCGATTTAGCGAACATATTTCTCAGTTTCGAACAAGCAGGATCGGTTTTAGCCCGCTGAAGAAGCTGTTGACATGTGGATTCGCATTCATTCATTGCAAGTTTACCTGCGATCAGAAAACGGCTGAATGAACACAGCAAAGGAGGAGCAACTAGCTATGCAAGTTTTTCAAGACCATCTCTTCTACCTCCCGTATCCTCTGTGTGTGTGCGTGTGCATGGGTGTGTGTGAGTGTGAGAGAGATGTTTTTGTTGCCAAATCATCTATGTTCCTAGTCCCGTGAAAATAGTTAATGGTCCGTCTGTATAATTTTAATTACTATTTATTCTCATGGGTGCAATGGTATATTCGGGCGACATAATAATGATTTTTACACCATTCATTAAAAAAGAAAAAAAGAATTCTGTCTTTTTCTGAGAAAAAGCTTTACTTCTCTAACAAATATTTCCCTGTACGGTCGAAAAACAAATTAGAATCTTTGGTAGAAACATTCTCTCAACTTACAAATTGGCTCTCCTCCTCCATTTTAGCCGTTTCACCACATTTCTTTCTTTGTTTATTTGTATATTTGTTAACTTGACATAGACATTAGACATCAGGAAATCATCTGTGTGTATTTCAAACATGCTGTTGTATTAGGCAGAACAGTACAATGGACAGTAACTCCATAGTACAATGGACAATAACGCCACTCGTCACCGTTCTCCTTTATATCACGGCACGGCACGGCACGTTAATACGTCATGAAAGCTGATCCGTTTGCAGAGCAGATTTGACATAGACACCACATCTGAACTCATCCTTGCCCGTGTGCGTCCTTCTTGGTTTTCGACTTCTTCTTCTTCTGGTAATGACCTCTGCTGCTGGGCGTGGCCGTCAGCGCGCGCCGTGCAGTGACGTCACGGCTCAGAAAATAACGCCCACGAGCCGCCTCGCGGAGCTAGACGTTCCAAGCTGCTAGCTTAATTAGTTGATATGCCAACCTGGAGGAGAGACAACGCCCTCTCCCACTTGTATCCTACTGACTGTGTGTGTGTGTGTGTAGGTGTGTGTGTGTGTGTGTTTGTTTTGGTAATAATTTATCTCGTAGAAATTAACAAAATATATGTTGCATCTGTGGCAGAACAAATATAGAGATGCTATTTAGCCGTCATCACATGAATGACGGGAAAGTTGAATGCGTTGTCAATGACAGGTATGACCTTTTCTCAAATATGCCCAGTTTTTCATTGCACCGATACAATTTTCTTGTTATAACAAAACTAATTTCCATGTTTTATATCGATAACCTCATCATGTCACGTACTTGTGTCAGTTATTTTATTTTTTTTTACATGGAATGTGTCCTTTAAATTGTTCACATATCTAGCTTTACTAATACCAGCGTTTCTTGATACAACAAGAAATGTTTTGTGATATAAGAACACACTACAGATAAGTTGATTTTTTTTTTTTAAATGAGATATTTTCCTGTTTCGTGGTGAAACTACGTACAATAAATAGTAATTTTGGCACATTTCCAAATAGAATTTATCAGATTTTTTACTAATTTATTTCAGTTAGTTTCCAGATTTTGAAATTTATTTTCAAAGATAAATCTATGAAGATTTATTTCTAGAATTTCTTCATTCATAAACTGGCAGAAATGCAAGCTTTTTGTCCTCTTGACGAGCAAGTGATTTCTGGGTCACTGCATTTGTTCTGACCGTCTGATGAGACAGTCAAATATCTCAAATGTCTCTTGAGACCTTGTAAAGTGATACTGGACTATACAAAACCTGACTTGACTTTATTATCAAGTGCCATTTGTCACAGCTTTCCTTAGCTGTTCCTCACTAGAAATTGCAGGTTCAAAGCTGATGAATCCCTTGAAGATGAGCGCCAGCTTTTGGTGGAAGAGCAGAGGTTATGCAGAGCCCGAGCTCGCAAGTTCTCGGAGGAAACCAAACAGCGCAAAAAGTCAGTTTCAGTCTCTCATGTGATTGTTTTTTCTGTTGTTTCTTCTTGAAATGAATCTGTTGTAACCAAAGTTGGTAGTTTTTCAGTCATAATCAATACAATATGCTGTTGAATTTCCTCACTTGGAGGACTGTTAGGCCCCTGTTGTTTTTATTATAGGACCATTCTAATTCCAAACTAGTGTCGTTGTGCAGCATAGCCCAAAAGAGTGCCTGACCGCAGGAGTGAAGGAGCCTCCTGGACAGACAGCTTATGCTCCTGTCCTGGGCTGTCCAACACCTTTGAGGGACAAAAAAAGAGCGCAGCGTTGGTTGAGGCATTCAGCAGTACATGGTTGTAGTTGACAGGATTTGGCAGTCTAGACCTGGAAATAGACCTGCCGGCTCACAGGGTAACTGTGATCCTGTGTGGTGCCTAAAGCATCAGTGCTGCAGCCACTGAGGCTACAGAGTTTAGTGCACCATGAGTTTCAAATCCCTAATGGATAATGACCTTAACTTGATTCCCATGGGGCTAAACGTGTTTCCAAACTCAAGGGTCAAAAGGCTAATGCAGAAATGGCTGCAGGTAGAGGTTGTTTTTACTGTGCGATGAATGAGAGGAAATTCAACAATGCAGATTCATGCGGTAACAAATACTGTCAGAAAACATTACAAACAATTAAGGTTTGGAGCGCCCAGTTCTAATACATAATGTTCAGTCAACACTGGTAACGATACTAGTGTGTAATGTAGAATCCTACACAAAATACTGTTAATTGAAAATACTGCACATGGCAGTTTATTCAGATTACATTAGGTATCACATAAGTTCAGCGCACAGCGTGGTCTTCCTCTGGATCTGTGTATGCTTACCTCCTGAAAAGTGGGTTACATCTGTCTTTACATAGCATATTGCTTTATTGAGAACAACTGTTAATTTTTTAAACTGGGGACTGAAGACATGTACACGCAGTTTTCTTTAACAAAAAACAACATCTAGATAATCTGCACTTAATGATACCAAATGAAAGTAAGAATACATTGAGAAATGATTTTCATATTATTTGAATAACTGTATACATTGTCCATATTACATTTGCAACCCATTACTCCACACTCCACGTTCCCCATCCACTGAAACATGAGATGTGTGAGCTCCTTGCTCATGCACATTTTAAACATATAGTCAGTACTAATGCAACATCAACATTCTTTGATGCTGCATTAGTACTTACCTTGGCTGATATTATTATTGCCTTTCTGTGTAACCTCAGCAGTGAGTGGTAGCTATAACTTATTAATGACTCAGTTGAAAACATACCTGGAGGAGTGGACTCAGGTTTCTGTATCAAAAACATGACCAGTGCAGATTTAATCAGTGAAATTGTGCCTCATTTTCTTGGGTCATGCTATTGTTATTGCCTCAGGGCTCTGGAGGAGAGGAAGAGGCAATGGGACTTGCAGGAGCAACGGCTCAGAGACAAGATCCTGCAGCAGCGAAGACAGCAGATACAGGATGCCACTGAACGCTTTCAAAGAGCCCATCTACCTTCTTCTCAGAAACTAAGATCATGTTGGTGACATACCTGATTTACAAATAATATGTTACAGTTTTAAACATTCCAGTGTCTTAACTCATCATGAATCTTTCCCTTTGTGGTGTTTTAGATTTCAGAAAGCATGTCCCGACTCTTGAAGATGCCCTCAGTCAGATTGAAAACACAGTGAACACAAACACACAGCAGCGCTATTGCTTACCAAGGTACTCTGACAGATAAAAAAGTCAACATTTGGTTGCAAAGAGAGTTTTGATACTCTCAGTTATTTAATGTTTAGCTCCAGCAGTAGCCAGTAGCACAGCATTTGTCAACCACACCTCCAGCCGGGTGACTTGGGTCGATGGAGTTTTGGAGTTGCAGCTTAACTTTTGTTGGTTAGGTGACTTACATAACTTATGTGACTTTAAACTGATACACTGATGACTTTACAAAACTTAAAATTAGTCACCTCAGTTCATTGCATGCGTGATGTTTTAAGGAAAAATGGTACCCAGCCATAACTGATTTTACTATATATTCCTGTCATTGTAAGACAGTTCTACTTGTGAATCCACAAGATAAATTTAGCTTTTTTTTGCTGTGCATAACTTTTGACTGTGTTACATGTTTATGTGTACAATAGATGGATGATTTAAGTTTAATCTTGTTGTATATTTCTCTATTTTCTTCTTCTTTCTTCATTGGATTTAGGAATTGCACTCTCTCACCGAAACCTCCCACAGTATTGAAATCCTCCCAGTGCCAAGAGGTTGGGGAGATTTACCCTAAAGTGCTTCAGGACCAGGACACAGTTTTCTTCAGTAAACAGTTTTGTGCCAGTGAGCCTCATAAGTCTGAAGAGAAGGAAGAAGATGCTTTCAATGCACAGGTAAATTACTTTAATCCAGTGTGTAGTAAAGCAAAAGCATAGCTAATGCTGTTGCAGTTCTGTGTTTTTCTCAATACCGGGGGTATTTGACTTAAGTTCAAAGAGGTCCAGTTCAAGAACATTTCCTCAAGCAAAGTTCTGGAACATCATAATGTCTAACTTGTGTAATGAGTCAGTATCACATACTGTATATTGACTTAGTCTAGTAGTTGTATCAACATCTGTGTGATTTTAAATCCGTCCTGGAATGGTGTAAGGGTCATTCTCATACAGATGTGTAGGTCCTCATTGGTGAGCTAGGGACCATACTTGGTTTGAACATTGTTCATTGTGGGCAAGCTGCCCTAAGAGCCGTATTGCTGCTCACTGTGGAGATGTGTGTATGACTTTTCTCCGCTAGTTGTGTATCATTCTCTCGTCTCTCTGTATGTGTGGACTCTCCCCTGTCTATCGTTCACTTGTCTCTCCATATGTATGGACTCTCATCTATCTCTATCTCTCTCTCTGTCTCGCTCTCAATCTTGCTCTCTCCCATCCCTCCTCTCTGGGTGCGTAATCAATCGAAATGTTCACTGCTTGGAATACATGCCACACGATACACAGACTTGATTGGCTACTCACACAATCAAATTTGTGTATTAGTAGTAGAGAAATGGATAGCTGAGGTGCAACTTGTTCTGCATGTACTGTATGTCTACATATGTACACCTGTAGGGGGCAGCAGGGTGGCATCAGTTTATTTCTTGCATTGGGAACGTTCACCCCATCTCCCTTTGGTGAAGTTTAAGAAACCATAGGTGCTTGTGAGAATTTTTTTTCTGCAGCTAAAAGTGTGTGAGTTGCAGTACTTCTGCATGGCAAATACATGTCCACATGAAGCTTTAACAAGACTGATATGGTTTCAGTGAGTCTTCATCATTCTCAGGCCAAAAATACAACTTTTGTATGTATATTTTGCAGAATGCAGGGTTTCTTTTTTCATTTCAGATGAACACTCTAAAGGTACTAAGATGTGCATTTTATATTTACATTGTTTATCTTTGTCTCGTTTGTCTCTGAAACCCTATCATGCCCAATTCACACCTGACATCTCCATATCAACAACATACTACGTAAGGTCTAACCGGCAAAGGAGGCAATGCACACCTACTGTTGTATAAGGATATCTTACCTAATGTATATGTAAATGTTCTTTAAAACACATTTAGTGTAGACTGCCTCCTTATTATGTTATCAAAGCAGACATGTTTACATTCCACATTCATCGTGGCAGACAAGGTGACGCTTTAAACATTGTTCTGCAAAGCTATTCTCTTGTCATCATTGTAATTTGTCACCCATGCAATACTTGCCAAATGTAAATAATGCCAGCATCTTCAACACTATGTCTCAAAGTTTAGGTGTCTTTGACATAACTAATTATGTTGTTATACATAGAAACAAAGGAATCTACCATAGAATTAAATTGTTATGGTAAAATTCAAAATTTGCCAGAGTTCTTATCACCTTGTTGTTTTTGACAAATTAAACACCAAAGGCCTTTAGCTCTGTGGTGTTCAAGACATTGTTGTGGAAAAATGAAAGGAGGTATGAGGTAAAGTGTAATCTTAGCCTCGAATTTGCCTGCCAAGACGTGCTTGAGCATCACAAGAGTAGACAAGGCCCCTTTTAGAGAGATGTCAGGCCCATCATGGTGCTTGGTTTCTCTATCGCTCTCTCAAACACCACGTCACTTATTTTATTAGTATCCCGTCAGAATATATGGAAAATCTTGCATCCCCTAACTTGCAATGCTTAATCATGTCTCCTGCCTTCATATTTCAGGCACACCACCCGTCTCATCTCTCTACTTCGGAAAGCCTTTCAAGTCAAGACAGCTTGGAGAATGAGAAACCCATCCACAGCACTGTTAATCTACAAAGTTCATATTCATCCTTGCTGCTTGAGCTAAAGAAACCCCAACCACCTCAGAGAAGCCAGAATGATGTGTGCCCAACACCTGACCAAACTTCTGTCTCAGTTCTTAATAATAACTCACCCCAACCAACAAATGCGCTTGAACCTATACCAAAAAAACAAGTGGAGTCTGAAGAGCTTGACAAAAGGATGCACAGCCCTTCGAAAGCTTCTTGGAGCTTCACATCTGTTGCACAAACCCCTAAAACAGAGGCCCTATCTGCTCTAAACAACTGCAGCCTGTTAACCCTTTGTGAAATTTTGGACACAGATGGAAAGCAATGTGAGGTAGAGCCATCAGGAAGTAATCCAGGTGACAATGTTACCCTGGTTACTGATGATGACGTTACCACAGGAAACAAAGCACTAGAATCTTGTCAGGAAGCACAGTTAGCTCACAGACAGACTTTCCATGACAACAGACAATTAAAACAACTTTCAGCTACAGAAATTCTTTTGCCTGCCCAAAATGGCAAAAATGAAGAAATTTTATTTGATGTTTGTTCCAAGCCTAATATTTTCCTCAAAGATAACAGCACAGATAATGACTCACAAGAAGATGTTCAGCAAACAAGAAAAACAAACCATCATCTGTCATCTCACCAAAAATTTAGTGCTTATATAAATAACCTCAATAAGATTTCAAACTTCCAACTAGAGAAGACCATAAATACAGTAACATTGCAACAAGCATGCTTGTCCAACGTTCAGTCAGATACTCTCAAGTACCCCAAGTATCCTGAGGAGGAAGAGCAAAAATTACCTCTCTCTATGGGGATGCACCATTCAGACTCCAAAACTGGTCTCAAAGGGATCCTTAAAAAACAGTCCAAATATGTTTTAGGAGATGCCACATCTTTGCATGGCTCGGAACATCTTATCTTTGCAAAACAATTAGCCGTAGCAATAAGAGACAGCGTTGAATTGACAAGGGCAAAAAACAAGAATGAGGACCACAAGACTGTAGTAAAAAAGAAGTTGCGTTGGTTTGATGAGGTACATTTGGAAAAAGAGGAACTGGAGCACAATATGAACACAAGGAAACAGATGAGAGGTAGAACTTCCAATCTGTCTCAGTCAAAGAGCAACTCCGAAGACCACCAACTAAGTCTTACAGCAGTCTCAGGGGCTTACAAGCTCGGACCCTGTATGACCCCTCCAGCCTCCACTGGTTATCACTTTACAAAGCAAGCTTGGGCAGATGTTGGGGTTCAAGTCAGCATGCACCAAGAGCGAGGAGACGAGGTCAAGGTGCCGCAGAGCAGCACAAGGACAGGAGGCCCCAAGGCCCTTAGGAGAGAGCGTTCAGCCAGATCTGCAGTGGTTCCTGTTTCCTCGCAGGCTAGAAAGGGCATTGTCATACGACCTCAATCTGCCACCGAGGTGAGTCAGATTGCTAAAACCCAAGGGAAGACCATGGTGCCTCATCCTCCTCCCAGGACAGAGTTGATGGAAGGAAAGACAGCACATATCTCCAAGACTCCTCTAAACATGGATCATGCTAGTGTCAACTGTAAACAAGCTCCAGATGTAGCCTCGCACACGGACAATTCAGAAAGCCTTTTCTCATCTCACACACACCACGTTACCAAAACAGATAGTGGTGTTATGTACACAACAGTACCACCTCCGTATACCTGCTCCATCTTACAGGACAATGCCACGGGCCCCTTCTGCTCAAGTCATCAGGAAACTCAGGGTTGCAGTGGAAGGCGAGCACTGTTGTACAATGAAAAAGGCTTCTGTTTACGTTCCACTCCTACAGACGAGGAGATCTCACAGCTCTGGCATGGGGTCCGCAGTGCCTTAGACACAAAGGATGGTAATGTATATTTTGGCTCAGATGGTCAGACCCAGTTCATTCTTTGCTGCAGAGACATGTCAATTCTCTCACAGTGATAATACTTCTAAAAAAATCTACATCTAACGCAAATTTTCTCTTTTCGTTATGGGAGTGGTTGTTCACAAATCCCCTACTACTGCATTCGTGAGAGAAATAAAAGCAACACCAGGGATTATCACAGCATATTCACCCAAGACTCTTTTCTCACCCATAGCGATGTAACTTCAAATTTTAAGAAAATAACAAAATTATTGGCTCCTTTTATCCACGGTGAGAATTACAGTATCTGGTTCCCTTTTATTGTTTTTGAGCTTTATTTTCTGACCTTTTCAACCTAACAGACGCTGGTCTTCATACATTGGCATAGTCAAAGGAACATTGCATGATGTTTGACTAACAGTCTTCAAAGGGGTGACAGATTGCTCTTTATAAATTGAATCATTATGGCATGTGTTTTTTTTGGCTGCCAAAGTTTGCCATGTTTATTAAATGATGATTTTTAAATGATCTATATTCATCCTCCTTTTTCAGATCAGTTCTTTCTCATATTGAATAATCAATGAGATCTTGGTCACTTTCCTCAGAAAGGGAAAACACTGACCTCTGGTAAAATATATGGAATGTTCTGCTTTTTCTTTTTTTTTCATAGTGGACTTAGGTGACCCTAGAAACTTCCTGACTCACAATGGCCCGTTGTCTGCTCTGCCTCAAACTTGTGCCAATCTTGTTACCATCAACGGTGATAGTCTTATCAGTGGGACCAAAACTGTGAAAGGGAAGACTGGCTTCTTTCTGACTTCTAATGGTGAGATCAAACTGTTCATCTAAATGTCATTTAGACAGGTAGATGATAAATAATGAACTTTATTAATCCTAGTGCTAAATTACTTTCACGTCATTAAAACGTATTGCTAAGAATGTGGTCTCTATGTAAGTATTTGTACTTTGTTGTATTTCAGCACCATCTTTTTTAGCTAGAATATTAATACATGAATAATATTAATTCAGAGTTGAGCTGTTCAGTACGGATGAAGTACATTGCAGTTGGTTTACGATGGTTGCATTGTGTTGTATGTGATTCTGCATGTGGTACAACTTCAAGTGGGATAAACAGAAATTCCCAGCTCAAAAGAAAGCAGAACGTCTTCCTCAGAAAGCACAGAGTTGACACTCATTTGTCTTTAATAAAACAACACTCACCATGTGCACATGAATTTTAAAAGCTTTGATTATTCTGCGATTAAGCCAATAAATAGTTTTTTTCCCGGAACAGCATGTGTAGACCTTAGGAGGGTTTTAAAGTGCAGCCTTGTTTGTTGGGATAGCAGAGTTTTATTATGTAAAACAATCTGGCGCCTTCAAATCTACAAAACAACATGCTGAATTGATCTTGACCAAGATTTGAGCATCTGAGCCAGTTGTTGAATTTTAGGTATCATCAACACTTTCACGATGATGGTGGAGCCAATAGTGGCGTAATGTGTCCTCCAACAATTGTGCTGCCGTAGTTCTGTGTTTTGTTTTTTATTATATATATATTCAGAGAACAGTGAAACCTCTAATCGCTGGAAGGACACATACTCTTGAGTATTCTTTTTATTATTTTCTGATTTTAGATGTCCAATATTCCTTTTGAATTTTGCTTGCGCTGGCACGAACACATTACATACCTTAATGGAATCCATAACGCTTGTCCGATCGTTACAGTAATGTTTCACAGTGCGTGTTTTTTTTTTGTTCATCTATTTTATAGCACTATGTTAGAAAAGTAGTACACGCACACAGATTTTGCTATTCATGAGCGTAACATTATCTGTCATGAATTACAGTTATTGAGTGCAGTTTAATTTTGGTTAGTTAGAATGTTCTTGGTTCACTCCAATGGTTAATGTAAAAATGCTGTATTTGTGTGTGTGTGTGTGCGTGGCGGGGGGCGTCCTGTGTGTTGTATCAGCAAGTCCATCTCTCTTTTCAGTAAGAACCCTCGTCAAAAGACATGACCGAGAGAGTGGGAGAGTCGGGAGGTACTGTAAAGAGCAAAGCCGACAACCTCACGGCTCAGGAAACAGAAGGCTTCCCTCTCAGGTACATGCATGTAGTTGCCCTGTGGGAGAAAAGTGAGAATAAGTCCTAAAGATCACTATAGGGTGTGTTCAAACTTGTTGCGTTTTGTGATGCCTTTCATGCTGTTCTTAGTGTTGGTACAATTGAAGAGATGCAAAGATTTGATCTTACAAAAGTAAACATTGCAGCATTGTCTCCTTTATTTCAGCTTGTCTGCTGTGTGCCTGTGATAATGGTTTATGCCCTCATCCAGATGTGTAACAGTGTGTCATAGGCAGCACGCATATTATTTACAAAATGGATTAACATGTCTGTATTTTGTTTTGCGTAGCCAGCTAAACAGGCCACAGACCTGGTTAGACCGTATTCCACGTATTCCATCACCGTGGCCTTTCCAGATCAAGGTATTTTGTTGGCTGTGTTCTGTGTATGGGTTTCTCAAGAAACCTTTTCCATGTGATTTCTCACGAATAATGCAAAGGTTAACTACAGACTGCATGCCTCCACCAAGGCAGAATTGTCCTCCAGCTTTTCACAAGCTGTTAATGATGAAATTTAACAGGTTATTGACAACGATCCAAATATATAATTTTTGTCCCACTTTATCCAGACGTTCTATGTCGGAGTAGTAAAAAAAAAAAAAAAAAAAATCAAAGTGGCGAAACATCTAGTCAGCAAATAGCATGTTTTGATTGATGTGGATAGACAGAAGTAATCCAGGTAAACATAAATTTTAATTCCATAACTCACAGTTCAAGTGTCATAGTCCAAAACTGAAATGCGGTAATTGCAGCACCACTAGTCTGATAATCTCTCTGGATCGTGTCCGTCACGTTTAAATGAAATCCATGAATAACTTTTAGAGATATCCTGCAAATGAGACCAACAGACAGACCGTAATCGTAATAATTCCAACAGCACTGTAGGGGCATTTGCAGTTTAGAAAAGTGATATTCACATGTAAACATTTGCTTTTGCTGTGCAGACCAATTCATGATTTAAAAAAAACACTTAGTAAAGCGGTGATGTCTTTGTGTCTTTGCCTCTGCCCAAAGGTTTGGAGAATCCTGCCCATGGTGATGGAGAGAGAGGCGTGCTGGAAGAACAACATGTTAAGGCTGCTACGGAAACAACTAAAACGCAGAAGCCTGGAGTGGTGCACCAGCGCCGCCAGCAGCAGGGACCCACGAGCCTTTCCATGGAAGAGCAGAAACTCCTCCTCTCCCTGGAAAGACTCAACCAGCAGCTGCGCTGTGAGTGTTGTATTGAGGCTAATACATAGGACCAAATTAATCGACTTAACTATTATTTTGGATAACACACAAAAATGTCAACTGTTGTTGAACATCTGAAAGTTAATCACTGCAACCCATCTCACAGGTGTGCAGGAACATGTAGGTGGTGATAATGGCCTTGTGCTGCTTGATTCACCATGTGTAAGTTTAATTTTTCTGTCAGAATCCTTGCTTGTTGCAACATATGACACACCTTTGATCTCCTTTCTCTCAACCTCTTCCAATGTTTTCAGACTCAGGAAAATTCAAAATCGGCAATCCATCACCAGGTTTGGGCAGTCTCAGCTGATTGCCGCTCTCGAAACCAGAGGAAATTGTGACTAAAGGCCACAGTACGCTTGATCTGAAACACCTTGAGGGTTAAGGAGTTGAAACCCCCTTTTCACCACCCAATACGGTCGGTGGAACGGGTGTTTTTTCAAGGCTTTGGCATACTTCATCAGCACAGCATGTCATAACACGCCTGCGCATCAACCTGACTCCACATAGACCGCTTTAAGAACTGTGCCTCGCCCCCACATTATATTGTCGTGCAACTTCCCGGAATCTCAACTTCATCCCGAGGTGATGCTATGAGACACAGCGGTGC
>OMNV01007898.1:0-18918 GCA_900303265.1 Brotula barbata | reverse complement strand
AAAGGCTCTTTTTCTGTTTTTATTCACGCTACTTAGATCAAAGTAATCAGGCCCGAAACACGAGAAAAGACTGTCTTCATCTAGACATAAGAACAAAAAGAACAGGACAACATGGCGCACAAACGGAAGAAAAACTATGAACCTGTGCTTGGGCTTATTTATCTTGTTAATTAAAAAAAAAAAGGTTTCTAATCAACTATTGATGATAATACTATTGTAATGATCTAGACTCTAGGCCCTAATTACCGAGAGCCAAACAATCGTCGTATTTCCATTTTTCCTTGAGTGCTTTGAAGCACACATGTTGTGTTCAGGTGAAGTTGTGTTATGTCAAGCGATTTTTTAAGATTGGGTATAAATTTTGGTAACAGCCTACCACGCACACACACAAGCAGCAAAGGCGGGCCTACTGAAACGTGGATTTACGCTCGGATTATAAGAAAAAACGATGCCTGCGATCGCAGATTGAACAGGCTCGTCCGCATACATTTATGAGAGATAAAAACGAGGATCTTTCAGTAGGCCTAATCTGTTTTAGGATGTTTTGTGTAGATAAAACATTCTTTACATTCTTGCTATGTACCCGCTGGTCTTTTTTGTGACATGTTTTAACTTATTGTATATGCTAATTACACATTTCTTAAATGTTTGATCTTACATCGAAATGCACATTTGACGGGTTTGTACCAATTTAAAGTGACAAATAAAAATAAAAGTAATTTTCAAGAATGTCACAACAGGATTGATTAATGTGTCTATGATCCTTTAGACAGATAGTAGTCATATACATACATATATATCCCTAAAAAGTATTTATACAATATATTCATTGGTATTCATTTGTTGTCAGCAGGTAGGTTAGGCTTGGATGTTGAATGTCGAAATGAAGCTAAATTAAATTTCACCAACCAGTGATGTTAATCATGGCTGTTTCTCGGTGAACTTTGTGGGAGCGGTGAATGTGTTAATGGGGTGAAAGGCTTAAAGGGTTTATGAGGGGTGACTGGTCCCACGGTGGCAGACAGCAGCGGTGGTAAAGATGTCAGAGCTGTGATGTGACGGTCATTGCATTTGACCGTGACGGTCATCCCCGCTTGGACTGGACTCGAATCCAGTAGACCCGTGTTATATACACACACCTGTCTATGTGCCCAGTTCATGTCTCACATTCTCTGGATCAAAATGTTCCTTCTTGGAATAGCAAGAAGGAAAGTTAGAATGATGTCAAATGACTTCACTGGAGAATAGACACAAAATTGATACCAAGGCCGTCAAGGAGCCTGAGTGATATTACAGCAACATTTTGCATATTTCTATTTGTGAGCATGCTAATTATGCTACTGTGTTTCATCAGACTCAGGGTAGTTATGACGTTTTGAGGTGGCCAATGCCAGTTTAGGTTTTTTTAAGCTTTATAGAAAAAGACTGCTGGGTATTTTAGAGCGCCTGTTAATTTTTTCTTCAGGTGAATTCCTGTGATGAATAACAAGTATTTAAATAGCTGCAGTTTATCTGTAACAGCCATGTGACATCATCCAGAACCTTCGGGAGGCTTTCTATGTTATTTGCAGACCACAGTAGTAAGTGTACATACACTACTGCTCTATGACGTCTTATCATAGTCTTTAATGTGCGTTCCATTACGTGCCGTAGCACAAATTAAATTAATTTTAAAAAGCCCACGAAGCACCCATCTGACACGTATTAAAATCCTTATCACTGGCCTTAGGTCATAAGAAAACTCTCCAATGTTTGTGTCATTTTAATTTCAAATTATCCCAACGTGAGTGTCTACAAACCAGTACTCTTCCCTGAAAATATAGTGAATAAATGTTGGGTTTTTTTTAGTATGAAAGTGAGCCAACTTCACTGTTTGTGTCAGAGATTATAAGTGTCAACTGTAGCCTGAAAGCACAGCAGCTCAAATTAATCAGTGTGTTAACCTCATCTCGTTGTCAGCGCTGAGGCCAATTTACGGTCACGGGATGGTAATTGATGAGATATGGCATTACCATAAGCAGTCCCACTGCCTGTAAACTTATAATTGGAGTTTCTGTAACAATGCAGTGGGGTTAAACAAAAGATTAATCATAATTAACAAAAGTATATTACTTTCCTCATATTAAACAGTTGGTTTCCACCTTTTCTATTTGCATAAATTTGTTTGCAGTAATTTACTGAATTATTGAAAATACCAACCCAAGTCAAGACCCCGAAAAATTCATTTATTGTGGAATAGATTGTGTGGAATAGCTGTGTGTGTGTGTGTGTGTGTGTGTGTGTGTTGAAACTCGTATTTGTGTTATACCCAATTTGTTTGAATAAAATAGCCTCAAGAAGTTTTCTAATATGTTTAATGTTGATATTATTTTCCAAACTATTTCCCTCTGTGCCCTTCAACAGCAACATAAAACAGCGTTACTCAGTGAGCACATTTATGTAGAACTACTTTATTTTGAAGCCCGATTTCTTTACTATAACACACGGAAACCCAATAACAAGAATTCAATTTTCATTGGAGCATCTCATCCCAGTCGATGTTAAGAGGAACCTCAGATGGGTTATTATCATTGAAAAACATTTTGTTGTTGTCTATCTTACACTATGATTCATAAGAAGTTCCTTTCATATCAAAGTAATTATTAGGGCTATTTTGGTACTTGATGCCTTATCGCTCTCATGAGGTCATCTCCACACTGATCTCAAATCTGTCCAGGCAGAGATCGACATCTTGGAATCGATGCAGCTGGAGCATCCATCGGGCTCGGCCGTGTATAATTACGAGGTCTTTCGTGACAACAGTTGATCAAACATTGGAACCACGGCCAATTTGACTGCTGCTCCACCCACCCAGGCAAACTGCACGGTGTCTCGAGTGTGTGTTCTGCTTATTCTAGCTCTATGTGTGGCTCAACCCACCAGATCCAGCCCTGTGCTGACTGCTGTGTCCTGGGCTGCAGTAACAGATGTGAAATCACATTACCCAAACGCTGCAATTAGTCTCACTCGCTCGTGGGTTAATGAGTTTGTGGAAATGTGCGACCCATTCCTCATTAGGTAATTTCTCATGCACTGATGAGAAAGGGAGAGAGGGAGAGAGATGTGGGTGTAGCAATTCGGTGGAAATGGCACATAGCCTGCTTCAGGGCTTACTGTAAAGCAGAATGCAGCATCCATCTGAGGGGTGTGTGCAGCAGCTGTCCAGGATTTGGAAAAAAGTTTGGGATAAAAAAAAAACTGACCACTCCTCAGCGTTCAATGCCAGATTCAAATCACCTGCTGGGGTTTGATCAGTCTGTGTCATTAAGGACTCGCTATGCTTATTCCCTGGCAGTGAGGCCGGGGAGTCTCTGAATAGACAGCCCAGGGCAAGGCTCTGTCAGGACACAATGGAGGACAACAAAGGGACTAATTAGCAATCAATTACTGACATGTTTCTGTCCTGCACCTTTTATCTGGTCAGAGTGTAGAGCAGGTTACCACTCAACGTGTCCCATTCAGACACACATACCACCTGCTGGCTAAATGTGTGTGTGTGTGGTCAGAGGTCTCTTATTGTGGTGAAATATGCGGTGTCCAGCGATTCCTAATTTTGTGCAGAAGAATGTAAATCCCTCTCCTGTGTCAGTTCAGCCTAAAATGTTCAAATGAATCCTAATTAGGCCTTTATAGGTAGATTATGTCTGCCTGTTATTGACTTTTAAGAGTGTAAAAGATGGCTGTTCATTAGGCTCATCAATGGGAATTTCTTTCCCCTTCTTCATAAAGCATCCTTTGTTGTGTAACGTTGCGTCTGTTCATTATTCTGATTAGTTGTGGATGATTTTCCTTTAGAGAAAAAAGGGAAAATGTGTTGAAATTTCTTGTGTAGCACGCACACACACACACACACACACACACACACACGAGAGAGTGACATCTGGGCGGAAAGTGTGGCGCGAGGAGCCTGCGAGAGTGCCTCTCATGATAACAACTCTGCATCTCAACAGCCTGCATCCATCATCATCAGCACAAACATCTGCTCTGAGCCTCAGTCTTAAATCTCTTTCTACCCCCATCCTTTACTTCTCGGCTCCCTCTCTCTCTTCCCGCCACGCTCCTTTCCCTTTCTTCTATCATTCTTTCCATCCTTGGGAGATGCCAGCGTGCTTTGTCATCTGGTTTTATCTGTTGGTGTTTACTTCCCTCAAACCAACCTTTCCCAATCCTCGGCCTGTGTTTAGAAACGCTCTTATCTCAACCATCCTTAAAATCAATATTTAATGATGATGTTATCAGTGCTTTTATGTGTAATTTAGTCGGAGCATCAGTATGAATGAGACACTGTCAGGTTTATGGCGTCAAGCATTTATTTTCTGTTAATGGCTGCTCCTGGTGGTGCACAAACCAAAACCCAGTGGACATCTGATGGATTCTCTTTATTTCTTTTCTGTTCATGCATGCATCCACGTCCATGCGTGCATGACTATCACTACTTGTGAACACAAACAACTTAATTCTGTGATCATAAAAGTCTAAAAACTACAAACCATTAAAGCTTCAAATAAATACTTAACATGACATAATTATGTCCGTACACGAGGTTACATTTCTCATATGTGCTAAAATAAAATACCGAAGATGAACGGATGGCATCGCGGTGATCTGCTCTCAAAACTCAATCAATCAGTCAACTGTTTGTTTCCTAATCGACTCAGTTGCCTGATTTTAATATTTTACAAACCCCAGACAATTACTTTACCTCTTCAGCTTTTGCAGCCAACACTGCTGAGAGGCAATAATCATGATAGTTTTCTCAGTCATTTTTCTCCCAATAACAAGCCATTTTTAATCCAATTAGGAGTGCTAACGTGAGAGGCATAATACCACGGCCCCTGGGACAGATGAGAGAATATGCAGGACATTTATCCCGACAGTCAATATTGGATTTCTCACTAAGCAGCTGTGCCTGCTCTCTCTGACATTCTCCACCTCTGCACAGTGATCCGTCCTGATTAAAGCAGCTTTTCTACTTTATCAACATTCATTACATGACCTGGTCATGCATGGCCACAGATCCAGGAGTAGCAAAGTTGCATGTTTCTCGTTGGGGATTTTCTGGCCACGCTGTCATTCTGTCTTTGAGTTCAACTGTTCAGTGAAAGATGATACAGATCCTTTTAGAAACTGTACGAGTCTGGCATGTTATGGTATTCCCCGAAAACTTTCTTCACTCTGACTGACAGACCGGATGTTATTTGACACGCTGAGGTTGAATGCAGGTGGCTATAGTATATGTATATAGTATAGTATAGTATATAGTTAAATACATTCTGTTAATACAATGACCAAGCTTTATATTGTATTATAATAACAGCAGCTCAGTTTCATTAAAAACCATAATCCTGTAATTTAACATTAAGCATGGAAATTCCAGTTTCTCTTGTTTTGTTCTGTTCACTATCATGCATAATACATAACAGTGTGTAACAACACTTCAGGATCAGTGAGTAACAGAGAGCTGTCAGTACAATGATCTCAAAAGTAGCTAAATGTTGCCATCTTGTGGTCAAAGCAGGGACAGCATGATGTTGCGCAAACGGCTTTATTTTTTCATCAATTTGATGTATTTAATTTAAAAAATCTTGACACATAGTCAATATTTTTCATGTAATCTCTGTGTAGTTTAATGAAATATGTCTGTTAACTCCGCAGAGAACCGTACAAGAACTATTCTATCCAAATATAGATAATGAAATGCTAAAATGCATGAAAAGGGCTGCTGCTGTTTGGAGCTGATTGCAATCGATACATTCATGTAGAGCACTAAATCATTGTCATTGAGCGCATTGATTATGTGGTCTAATCAATGTTTATTAGACTGGATAAACCGGGCCAGACCACTATCAAAGGCCCCCACACCTGACCTGCTGTCATGATTATTACTGTTATTGTTATTGTTAATTATTATTGGTGGTAGTAGTAGCTGAGATAAACTTGTGAGTGAAGCAGATTCTTTCCTAATGTTTTCCTGATCTTTTCTAGTTGAGTCCTACAGCTTCAGGCGTTATGGTGCGAATTTTGTCAGAATGAATCATCTTGCTTCTTGTCATCAATGTCCTTATATATGGAAGTGTTTTGTAGATGTAGCGTCATGTCTTTTTGTCATGGGGGCGGTCACACAGGTTGATCAGGGTCCCATCAGCATCAGTTTAGATGCTCGGGGCTGAAAGAGCACTAAATTTGATACTTGAGCAGAGTAATCTGTGGAGTGTATGAAAATGAAAGATTGAGTTGTTTTTTTCATTTATCTGTTTTTTGCCACTGTATGTCTTTGAAAACAAGCATAAGAGTGTTTCCCTTCCTCCTCCAGGACAATAATTCACAGTGAACTTTGCAATCAGGAAAATTACTTGGATCAACAGGAAACTCTTCATGTGAGGTTCTGGTAGGTTGCTTATGTACGAAATTTGAAATTGACATTAATTTTGAACGATAACAATATATTTATAAGAGCAACCAGATGTCACAAATACTGAGTTCAGACTGAGAGTGAGATGATGGGAAACACACCGGCATTCCATATAAGATAAATTAGCACACCATTATTTACACCTACTGCAGTTTTTAAGAAGGTCAGGCAGGTTCTGTTTCATTACACGGTAACTTCTCCTGCTCCATACATCACACCAGACATGAGACTTACTCCAGACCAAACAAACAGGCCAGCATCAGATGGGACACACCAGACCTCCCCCAAAGATCTCTGCTGGAAAGTAATTAAAAGAAGAGTGTGTTATCCATCTCTCCTCATTAACGTACTTTGAATTAACCACTGTCAAGGTAGAGGAATGGGAGGAGGAGACGCGGGAGAAAATCCATGCAGGTTTTAAAGCAATCTCTCTCTGTCAGTTCGGTCCAAATGGGGAGGGCCGGCTCATTATGGCCCCCACAGGAGATGAATGGGTCAGTCAGGCAGCGAGGAGAGCCTGGCTGGACTGCGGAGTTGACAGACAGATCCACGTGTGTGTGTGCGTGTGTGAGCCAACACACTGCGAACACTTTGTTCTATCTTTGCCGGGGAGCAGGTGTGTAGAGGGAGTCAACAATCACTCTGATTTAACTTTGACCACGTGGAGGGATGTCTGTCACACTCCTGACACACACACTGCTCCAAGATCACACCGCTTAGAGTCTCTCAGTCTTTTTTAATGAAAGATTTCATGAGAAAGAGTAAGGCTCGGTTCTCTGTAAAATTTTCATCAAAAGAGAGCTGAGTATTTGTTGCACAGGTGGAGGAAAATCAAGAGAAAACAGTGACTTTTAATCTCATAAAATTAGATTATTATAATACCACAACATTAAACATGGCACAAAATTGTTATCATGCATCAACCAATAATGAAAATAAATCAAAATGATAACCTTGTCCTAAGATTGATTTAAAATATTTAAAGAATGTCAAAATATAATATGATTCAATTTGATAATACTGTAATATACATTGTCAGACTATTTTTATGGATTTATTATCAGCTACACAAAACAGAAATTTTTCATTCTCTAACTCTTTGATGAGTCCATCGAACAGTCAGAAACTGAATCATTTAGACCTGGATTCATTAATGTGTAACTACCATTCTAATAAACACAGTAGACCCAAAATAATTGTATCAGTTCTTACTTTTGCCACGAGGGGGCGGTAAGAAGAAGGCAGCTCAACACTGTGACCTGGGTTTACTGGAATTGGAACAGAGTTTAGTTCATTTACTCATTTATTTATTCTGTAGTAAAACTCTCAACATCGTGTTTCTTTGTTGATTTCTTTAAACTGTGATTTAAATGTAAAAGCCAACAATTTAACTCTGAAAGCGTCTCTGACGATCATAGAATGTGAATTGATTCCTGATTTCCAGTGTAAGGGAGGATGATAGTTGAGGAAGAGGACTTAGTAATGATTAGATTAGAATATGAACTCTGTGAACAGACTAAGATGTTCATCATTTACAACAACGTAATGAGACAGTGTGGTGACTCATCCTTTAAAGTCTATCGATTCATTAAAGAAATTGGATTTACACAAATATAGCATTTGTAACACAGCATCACAACATTACAGCACAGTGTGAGAACAGAAGCACAGGACACGCACACACACACACACACACACACACACACTGTATCACATTTGATACCATTTTCAGTTTACTCAGCTGTCATTCACATTAGTAAAACACACATTAGCAGCATGACTCTGACTAATGGCTTCAGACGTCCTCTCAACACAGGATGAACCATCCTTATCACTGACAGATCACCAGCTTCGTCTGACAGTGGGCGGGCTTTATTATTTACATTATTTGGTTGCTTTTTTGTCTATTTTGCCCTCTGTTGTGTGGATCCACCATCACAAATGTCAGCCATCATTAGCTCAGGTTAATGCAGGCCCGTGTTTCACACAGGGCCTCTCTCCGCTTCGTATCAGGTCAGCGGTCCGACGCGTAGGCTGCGTGCACTACGCCGACACAATCATCATCATCTACACCACCGAGTCTGACCTTTCACGACGGCAGCGAGGACACGGACATTTAGCATAATTAGAGTGAATCTGTGGTATCTGCACTGGTTCTCTAACCTTTGCTAACCTTTGGACAGTGAAAATCAACCTCTCCTCCTAACGGGAAAGCAGTTTTATGACTCATAATGTGCAGATTCTCTCCGATAAATGAGTGCGTCGGTCATATTGGATTAAAACACGCTGATGCTGATTGTAAGTAATTAGTGAGTGGACTAAAAATACAGTTTTACATAACTCATTAAGTGTACAGTGGATTTCACACCCCAAATACAAACACGCAGACTCTGTTGGTAGCTGCTGTTTGGTTCCTGCTCTCTCTTCACTCTGTTGAGGCCACAGTGTGTAATTTTGTCCTTCGTATAAGAATAAAGTCTACAGATGGAGGCTGAGAGGGGAAACGTTGGAGCCCAAACACAAATTGTCAGTCAGTGTTCGTGTTGCAGGTTAGAGAAACAACAGTGGCCTATGGTGCGGCAGGAAGTGGAGAATTTTGGCGAGCAGAGCCATTGACCTTTTTTGATTGCGGCTTGCAGTGTGACACAAGGAACGGTGCTCGAAAACTAAATGACGTTGATTGATCTAAAATGATGAAGGGCCTTCCTGAAATAATCCTGCCTTTATCTCGGATAGGTCAAGTGTTCTATTTTTTTCAGTCTAGTGGATCCTTGAGTGACGGAGGTGTGTGTGTGAGTGTGTGTGACATGGCACTGAAATGGCATTGTATGTTTAACGTGAAAACTGTTTGTTGTAACCAATAATAGTCAAATTATTTCAAATTAAGGCCAAAGTCTGATGAATGTGTGTTTAATAATCTCTTCTCAAAGTGTAATACTAAGTTTATTCTAAGATGTTTAGGATCCACGAGGATATGATATGATATGAACGTGTCATATAAATGAAGGTTTGTGTGAAAAACCGAGACACTGTGAATGTTGTGTGTGGTGAAATCAAATTATTCTGTTGTAATCTGCTTTAATGTGGCCTAACCAGCTGTCAGAATGATAAGGAATCAACAGGAAAGGCTGTTTATTATTCAGCCAAGAGGGAAACAACAAGTGACGAGAACAACAGTAAACATTTTACAACCTAAAGCAGCAAACTCAGAGAGAAGGGAAATAAACAGATGTGAAGGAGTGTGGCATAATATGGATTAAACTACTCAATATTCATCAGATAGTTCAAAAATCATGGCTACTCCAGCCGGCAAGCGTGCAGTGATGACATCATCACTTGCAAATCACGTAATTTTGGATTTATTTATTTTTAATGTGTAATCAAGTCCTCCATGGGGAATGAGTTGAAACGAATGGAAACCAACAATTACGCTCATTACGCGTGAAATAATCCTAATCCTGTAGGCCTGCCTGCCTGCCTGCCTGCCTGCCTGTCTGTCTGTGTGCCTGCCTGACTGCCTGCCTGTCTGTCTGTGTGCCTGTCTGTGTGCCTGTCTGTCTGTCGCGCTGCTATAAAAGCCGCTGCTTCACGCGCTGCGCCGTCATTTCTCCAAACATCCCCGAGAGACGCTCTTCAACTCCAACATGTCGGCGTCTGCGCGCACACACATCTTCATCTTCCTCATATCCCTCTCATCCCGGATGGCTCTCAGTCGCTATATTGAGGTAAGATGTATGAGTGTGTGTGTCTGTGTGTGTTCTTTTTTTAAATAAATGAGTCTGACCTGACAGAATTAAAGGCAGAAAGGTTAAACCGATGTGTGTAAAGTTCCTGAATCTGTCACCTGTTCCGGTTTATTCTGCAGGACCACCAAGCCTCAGACGGATTATATTCTCTGCTCAATTTGGACCAGAAGAGACAATCAGAGGATTTTATCTTCCGTAGATCCCTCAGTGAGTACTGCAGTTGACACAATCTGTGCTGATTCAGACTTTACAACTACGACAGTGAAGAGTAGAGAATTTAAACATCACTAAGCTGAACCGTGAATGTCCAGGAATTTATTCTAAACAGATCAATCAATCAACGCAGATGGATTTAGCATAGCATTAGCTCCTCTAAAATGTCAGCAGAAAGAAGTTTTGTTATGATAAGTTACATATTTACTGTCCGTGTACATAACTTCATTCAACTCTCTCTGTCAGTCTTTGAGTTTTTGAGTTGCAATTTGATCAAAGTGTAAAGTAGAGTGTTAATTTGACGTGTGTGTGTGTGTGTGTGTGTGTAGGATGCCTTGACATGTTGGCCACTGAAGGTTATTTCACCTTTGTGGCGTCTCGGCCTCAGCTGGCCTGTGCTGCTTTCATCATCGCCGAGCCCACTGAGGTGATCAGTCTGGAGCTGTCTGATGTCAGCATCGACTGCAGCGCCGGAGACTTCATCAAGGTTCGCCCCGCCTCAACACAGCAACACAGCAACACACCGAAAACAGTCTGCATCAGGAGAAAAGGTGTAGGAAGCACAATAGTGATCCTACACCTGTGTGTCTTCTCTTATGTCATAATGTCAGATAAAAGACCCAAAAACCGTATGTTTGAATAGGATCATACTAAGAGACATTAACCTCTCCTACAGCTAACACAGAGAAAACATTCCTCTGATGAGACGAGAGATTCACCCGATCCTCAAGAGCAGATAGGAACAAAAATCACCAAAACCAGTGTCGGCGAGCAGCAGGACTTAAATATGGTTCAATAAGGTTGTTGCTTTGTGTGTTTGAAAGTCATTAGTTGTGATGTAAACGCTCATCAAATCATAAGTACGATCCATACAGAATTTTTAATCGGACACTGGAGTAACAGCAGACGGACGTGGTTGGTAAAATATTATATAAAATCATCCAGGACATTAAAAAGTTATCTAACACTTCAGCATGGAGCCCTACAACAGCAGGGGTCATATTTGGTTCAATCTACTCATTATCATGAATCCATGTGCTCATCATATCATATTGTACCGGAATTGGAAAATTCTGAGTTAAAAAAACATTCCTGACTAAAATCAGGTTTGTTTTTCAGATTGTTTTTGTTTACACTGATGATTTTATGGTCAATTCTGGACCTGTGTGTTGTTTTCCTCCCACAGATATTTGATGGTTGGGTGCTGAAAGGAGAGAAGTTCCCCAGCACCCAGGACCATCTGCTGCCTCTGCACCAGCGTTACACTAACTACTGCTCCTCAGCTGAGCCGGGGGCCCCCAGCCGCTCCTCTCAGAACGTGGCCATGGTTTTCTTCCGCATTCAGACACCCAACAGCGGCTTCACCCTCACCGTCAAAAAGCTGCACAACCCCTTCCGTAAGTCCTGGAAATGACCTTTGAAATCAGTTTAGGATCACACGGTTTTAGAATAACATGAGTAAAAAAAAAAAAAAAAGGAAAACCAGAGCCCCTGAAAGTGAACTGGATTGCAAAACCACAAGTGTTGTGTAAAATCTTTTTGCTTGTAATTCCCTGTACCATCATTTTCTGTACCAATATCAACATTAAGCACACATTTCACAACGAAGCCTACAGTAGGCGGGTTGTACTCAACATCTGGCAGTGATTGACACAGCAAACATCGTAATTTCACAAAACTGATTCCATGAGAGCACGGCTTGTATTTCCTTTCATTTTTATGGTTTTGGGTTCTTGACCGTTTTGAGGTTTCACTGAATTAATGTGAGTATACTTCACTTTACTTTAGCACTCTGACAAGGATTTTTATCAAGGTTTATGGGCCACAAATATTCAATGTCAGGCTTTCGTTAAACCTTTGATTGAACCCACAACCCTCATTTAGAGGAGTTTTACCACAGTGTGGACATTGAAAACAAATCAAATTACGTTTTTCACGTCATAAAAAACAATGCTGCATCAGTAACAAAGCCCATTGAAATATATTATTGCCTCTTTGAAACATATGTTCTTCTGAAAATGTTGTAATGCGGCGATGAGGTGAACCATTTCCTTCGCCTTTCATTAAAACAAACAAATAAACTGACGAGTAAACGGGACGACTGTAACCTACAAAAGAAATCACATTTCATTGTACTCGTTTGTCTGTTACATATCTTGGGAGTCTGTTGTTGTCAGTTCAGATACCATCTTCTTGACATGAGCTGTCACTGATGACTTATTGGGCCAATGGGAAACAATTAATGTGAACCCACCTGCTCTCTCTCAATGTGTGTGTGTGTGTCTGTGTCCGTGCCCTCACAGCCTGTAACATCATATCCCAGAGTCCAGAAGGCAGCTTCACCATGGTGATGACACACCAGCGCAGGAACTGCAGCTTCTCCATCATCTACCCTGTGGAGATCCGACTGACAGAGCTCAGCCTGGGGCAGGCTAAGAGCAATGAGCTCAGCCCACAGGTCAGAGAGACGGACACACACACACACACACACACCTCATAGTGTCAGGGTGATGCTGGAAAGGCCCCTCATGACTTCAGTCCAGTACATCGACCTCCAAAAGACAATCAGAATCTGGTATTTTAAGTTGAAGTCGACTTGGCAGTTACTCAACGAGTAACTGAAAGTAATACGTGCAGTGTGTGCTTAAGTATGTAATAAAGTAAGTAGTATGTAATACATTATGTTGCATTAGGACAAAAATGGGCCTTTGTTTTATGTCATCTGTGTCCAAGTCCCATCCTCTACTACTTCATGTTTTTATGTTGTGTTGTAATTAGTGTAATATATGCAAATTTTCCAGTTCAAATGCGATTAGCAAACACAATAAATCCAAGTCTCCCATGTTAGAGAAGTATAGAAATAACGAAAAGGGACTGGAGAAAACAAAAGACTCCTGGAGCTTTTTGGCAGCTGCGTTAACACGAGCTGCCAGATTGCTGACATTATGATGAACTGAAATGTTTGTATTTGCTGAGCCAAAAACAACTGACTCGCATTTTTCTTCATTAGGCTGATGTTGAGGAAAGTTGTAACTTATCCAAAATTAAATGTCACAACTATTTCAAAAGCCATTCACATGAAAGGGTTTCAGACAAATACAGCTGCATATTATCCACGTGGCGATGACAGGCGATGCGAACTGTTCAAAGGACGCGATGCGAGGTGAGGAGAGCAGCGTGTCGGACTCACTCTGCTGCTCAGTGGGGTCCTCAATGGGCTGAGTGTTTGTGTGGTTTTGTTTTTACAGAGGCAGGTGTGGTCAGGTTGTTCGAGGTCAGGTGACTACGTAGAGATGCTGGGAGGTAACGGGGTCGACACCTCCAAGATGTTCCCCGTAGCTGACGTCTGTTTCTCCCTCAGTGGACTGGGTGAGTCTGCAGATCACCAATGAAGCTCCTCCACTTCGTTACATTTTCATCATATCAACATGTACTATATTATACTACGCTATACGACTCTATACTATACTATGCTATATTATACTACGCTATACTACTCTATACTATACTATGCTATATTATACTACACTATACTATACTATACTATACTACACTATATACTAAACTATGCTAAACTAGACTATACTACACTATACTATACTAAACTATGCTATACTATACTGTGCTATACTAAACTATGCTATACTAAACTATACGATACTAAACTATGCTATGCTATACTATACCGATATGCGCTATGCTATTCTATACTGCAATGCACTATACTATTCTATACTGCAATGCACTATACTATTCTATATTGCAATGCACTATACTATACTAAACTATACTATGCTATGCTACGCTATACTAGCACTGTATTGTTGCATGTGTGTATGTATATATACTGTATATATATAAATACACATATGTATGTGTGTTTATCTATCTATCTATCTGGTCTAGTCTAGTTGAGTCCAGTCTAGTCTAGTCTATACCTATGCTATGCTGGTCTACTCTATACTTTACCATTCTATTGGACTACATCATACTGACTATTGACGGCACAGTATTACACTAAAATATCTGATTTTTTTTAGCTAGAAAACAGGCTTGTATCCGTTCCAGTTTTATGTCTCTGTTCCTTCCTCTTGCTCTCCCCGTGGCCCCGTAGCCCAGATGAAGATTGGCTGTGATAATTCGGTGGTGAGGTTGGTATCCAGTGGGAACTATGTCAATCGTGTCTCCTTCCAGTATCGCCTGTTGGAACAGAGTGAGCTACCAAAGATCAGAGAGAACAGTTTGGATGACTTCTGCACCATGGAATGAGGGCTCTCTCCCTCTCTCTCCCTCCCTCTCTCCCTCTCTCCCTCTCTCCCTCTCTCACATTTCCTTATGTACATACACCGATTTGAGTGAAATGTCTCATTTTACTGTTTCTGTATTTTGTATTGGTTTTTTTTGCCATATATTTTATTTACTATGTAATTATATACCCTTTCATCATAGGATATTTATTTCAAAATTTATGTTTAGCAATTTTGTGCTTGAAATTTGTGGAAAATTATGAATTTAATGAACTCTTAAATCAATTTTTATGTTTAATTCTGACATTCTGCGAATAATGTTTTTGGCTGCAGAATTGTTTTGAAAACTTTTCTTTGTTGTACTTGGTTTGTGTCATTTTGTATTCTTTGGCACATTTTCCATGTCCTCCATGATTTCTGCTCATCTTGCCTCAACAATAAAAAATAAATAAATAAATAAATGTGACCTGCATGGTAAAGCACTTTTTATTGATTTTTTTCAAATTTTATTTGTATGTTTAGGTCATTTTACGTCATAACAGCCATCAACTTATCAACAAGCTACATAATATACATGTTTATACGTTAATATACTTTGCAGTTCTGATAATGTAGGCGCCAAATACTGCATTTATTCTTACATTATTAAAATGTATGTGATAAAAGTGCCACGTTTTTCACATTGAGAGAATCAAGGCTCGGCTCTACTTATCAGCTGTGAAAACAGTTGTTGGCTGTTGCATTCTTTCATTAGTTATCCATTGATTTTGTAATCAAAACATGGGGCTGCAAAATCCGTAAGCGGTTTAGGATCAGCGTGTGTAACACTGCCGGTGAGGTGTTTGTTGCAGCAGCACTGGTGGAAAATTCAAATGCTTCAACAGTGAAAAGTGAAACAAACGTAAGAGATCACACTGAAAACGACTCTGACCCAGCAGTGATCATGTGATCGTAGTTATTTTCAGTATGATGTCAGAGTGCATGTCTGGTGTATATGGCATGTTGTGGGCAGGTTTGTGTGTGTGTGTGTGTGTGTGTTTAAGTGTGTCTCAGTGTATGTAAATATGTCCTTGGTGATTAGTGCCACACAGTGACACATGTCTTTCTCTTATTTTGTGGAATCCAGTCTGTTCCAGTGACGAATCATCAAAATGACTTTAGTAGTGGTGGATCAGTGTTAAAATTCAGAGATGGAGAGGCTCGTAGGGGGTCGATTGAAAACAGAGTATTCTGTTTGCGATCACTCTCTGATTGCTGTGTATTTATTGTTTATCTCCTTCATCCGGTACAGTTTCAACCTCAGCCCTGGATGCTCAGTGTGAAGGAATGTGCAGCTCTTAATGGGATTATCCCACGAGCCTCAGTGCTCTTATTCCCATCGACAACCTTCTAACTGGCTCACTTTTGATCTTCTCCTTACGTGGAATTAATCTCAAACGTACTCAGCTGTGATGATTCAATTAACCAGCGGATGCTTCTTCTTTTTTTTTTCTGCTTCAAGTGTAATTTTCAATCTTCATTAGGGAATGGAAAACACTTTGGATGCCACTGAAAGGGATGAAGTCAGATTATTTGTTTCTGGCTCTGGGCACAGCAGTCTTAAATGTTCTCTAATGTATTTAAAGTGGTCTGTGATCATGAGCTGGAAATAAGTTTGTCATTTTTCAGGGTAGAAAGGGTCACAAGTGCTTGTGGATGAGATGTGACCCTGTGCAGAGTTAAACACGCTTGAATAACCAATGAAACAACAGAAAGAGGAAATGATGTTTATTCACGACATCAGACACGTTGGAGCGGTCAGTGAATGCACCACAGAGAACATTCTCTTACTGCTACAACAAAAGATTATAGCATGTAGCTCTATAACTCCTGGACTTATTCCTCCTCCTTTATTTCTCTCTTCCTCTTCCTCACATTCTGTTCTCCATCAGTGTGTTTCTGTGCATATCCAGATTTCATCGGGGCAATGTTGCGACGATACACAAAGAGTGTACAATACTCGTTTCACAAGGAAATCCTGTTTTTATTGTTCCTGTAGGCTGGTCAGAGGTCATCTGTCACTTTGGCCTATTTATCCTTGACATCTCACCACTCTGCAGACAGAATCCCAACGTGGTGACGCTGTGGTTGGAGGGAACTGAGCAGTTTGTGTACGCTTCCAGAGGAAATGCATTGAATTAGCCTGAATACAGACACTTCAATAGAAAGGATGGAGTTTCTGGACCTTATGAGGTCATAGCGTGATGACTATGATTCAGTGGAGTGTTGATTCCTAAAATTCCAGGAAGCAGGACTTTCTATAAATAGACTTTCTAGGAATTTTACTCATTTATGTCATCTTTGTCAAGACATGACATTAAAGTGATCTAATTTGAAGTTGTAGAAGCTCTTTTATCATCTCAATCAGTCTTAACCTGAAACATTTCTTATAGCTGCTGATCAGACGTTCACCACATGGAGCATGAAGTTCAGTCCATTCTTGCCCCTAAAATCGACTTCATCATTTCACTGGATTTCTTTCATGAACAGCTCTGACACCACAGCGTCCCTGTAAGGGTTAATGTCTGGACTTGGCCAGTTTTCTCTTTTACCAGTCTGTTGTGGATTTTCTTGTGTGTTTTGGGCCGTTGTCTTCCTCTGGTCGTGGACCGCTATGCTGACATCCTCCCGTAAACGCTCTTGAAGTCATTTTCTATTCATCGTTCCGTCTGTGATTGTAAGAGGTCCAGGCCCGAGACCGTAAAACGGTCCCAGACCCCGAGACTTCCTCCACCAGGCCTCACGGCTGGTATGTGGTTTTGGTGTTAGGGCACAGCGACTTAGCTGCCTGCATTCTGTTGCTTGTCTTGCCAAAAGTTGAGCTTTTATCTTATCTGTCAACAGACCATTGTTCAGGAGGGCTTTCTGAATATCAATGGGGGCTTTTGGAAACTGGAGATGAACAACATTTTCAAACAGTGGTTTCCTCTGTATTGTCCTTCATGCGCTCTTGTTTTTATTATGGTGGACTCATCATCATCACCATCATCAGACACTCAGACGTTCAAATCATTTCTGCAGCTCTTGTAACGTTTGCCGTCTTTTTTGACCTCCTTCATCATCGCACAATCTGGTTTTGGTGCGATCCTTGCAGGATTTCTCTCCCAGGGAGCAAAGTCTTACAGTGCACAAAGTCCTACATTGTCTCACTGTGGATTAATGGACGCTGAGGCCTTTTGGAGATGCATTTGGAGCCTTTACAAGCTTCCTGCATCTCTACAGGTCTTCGTCTAGCATCCTATGAAAATGGTTTTGATGGCTTGATGACTTTGTGTGCCTTTTATTAACAGCCCACAGCCTCTCTGTGACCCTCTCTATGACCCTCTCTCCGACCCTCTCTCCGACCCTCTCCATGACTCATTTTTAACCCAGATATACACAACACTGACAATAACAGCACACTTTTGTGACCTAGATGATACAATTGATGATTATTTGATGGATGAAATCTAAGTGATTCCAAAGGTTTCACAATCTTTTTCTCTCCCGTTTCTAATATCTGATGATTATTAACTCACACTATTCACAAACAATTGTAAAACAGGGATTTTCTTTCAAATGTGGCAGCTAAAGTTTCACTCCAGATGTTGTTATTGTCAACGCAAAACTTTGACATTTTACAATGTGGATCAAATTTTTATAGTCCTGGCCGTCACTCCTATTGGTTATGATAATATGTTAGAACACCGTGGAGGCCTGGGCGCTGGAGACACAGCTCTTCACACACACACACACACACACACACACACACACACACTTCATTAGGATCAGCCACACAAACTGTTAGATGAATGAATATGTGGTGAATAAAGCAACACTTTTAATCAAATATGTATTTTTTTTAAACAAATATCCACCTTTCCATTCCAACCCAGATCAAATTTTAATCATAGACAATCTGTAAGAATAATCTAAACAAAATCATAATCTAATGGAGGTTGGTTATGTGTTTAAGATGTGTGATTGCCTGACTGTGTGTGTGTGTGTGTGTGTGTGTGTGTGCTGCACGTCATCTGTACGCTCAATCCACCAAAGCAAAAATACCAAGATTTATTGTTTTAGAATCAAGGAAGAGCCAAAAAAATCTAATATTTTGATCCTTTTACCTGACAGCTTGGCTGATGTTTGCAGCTGGACTGACAGGCAGCCAAAAATCCCCCACTGTTATGTAAACGTTTCAGATTTACATGATTGATTGAAATAGCGTTACAACATCATTACC
>OMNV01007897.1:41078-54074 GCA_900303265.1 Brotula barbata | reverse complement strand
TGTTTGGCTCGAAAGGATCTGAATGTATTTGCCCTCTGATGATGAGGGAACTTTTTGAACTTCAGTCTCCTCGTGATACCCACACCTGATTAAAATCAATAAAAAAAAGGGTGTGTTCACTCGATCAGGATTTGGCTCGAGCGTGGAGAAAAATAGAGTTCAAAGTCCAAGGGACCAGGATTAAGGACGTGATGTCTAAAGTATCCAGAGAAAGTGATGTCACAGAGGTTCATTTACTTAACTTTGCACATCTCCCTTTATAGCCTTTATACAGTTGTTCCCACATGCCAAATAGTGACCCCTTAAATACAGCTGGACCAACACAAACAGGTATTCAGTGATTTCAGCCAGGAAGGACTGACGTGTGGAGTCCCTGGATGTTATTCGCTTATGAGGACACCTCACAGATCAGTCCTGGTGTTACTGGACCCTGAATCACAATGTGGTGAGCATACATGGTGGGAGATTCTGAAGAAATGTGTTACGTGCTTATCAGATCTGCCGTGAGCCGATTTGAGCCGCTCAGGGGTTCACAATCATTTCTAAAAGAGAAAGAAATGGAACATTTACCATTTCAGCTCACACTCATGACTCAGGATGTGACAAAAACCACATAATACAAATGACAAAGTGACATCACGTGATGTGTGTCAAGACATGCCAGTTGCTTGTAAATCCGCTGTAAGGCAAAGTCATTTCCACTGTCGGAGTTTGTGTCATTTTTCTTTACAAGGATCAGGTTCTTCAGTGTCAGAGCCCGCGCTGTGTGTGCCCACCTTTAGAGAGGCCTGTTCACGTGTGTGTGTGTGTGTGTCTGTGTGTGTCGTTACCGCTCTGCTTGTGCTGTATAGTGAGAGAAAATGCAGATGGGCCACACTCTGACTCCTGCGCCGTGTCCTGCTATAAATCCAGTCTGCTTCAGAGATGCTCTCACATAAACACACAGACACACACACTGTACATCTATTTTCTATATTACTAAATCACCGGCTCATGCAGAGAGGGGTGGCAGTGCTGCAGGGAGAATTTGTTTGTGTCCACGTCCCGCTCGTGTTAAGTGTAAACTGAGACACTCAGTGCAGACACTGCAGCTTGATGCTGTGTTGTAGAGCTGCTGCCTTTTATGGTTGGCCTCTCATATCTGCTAATACATCACAGAGGGATGAAACATAAATGTGTGTGTGTCTGAGTGAGTGAGTGAGCAAGTGTGTTCTCAGGTGTGTGTCTCTGTCATTGTTAGCTGTTTGCCTCAATAGCTGCCATGACACTAAGAGGTCATTCTCAACTGAAAATCAAAGAAACGTGTTCGTGTTACCTGTTTGGGTTTTTCAGAATAAAAGCATGGTTTTGTTGCCCTGTGAAGAAAACATTAATGAAATGACGTTTACATTTTCTCAATGGCACTTTTAACCATATGACCACTGCAAGGTGGTTTCTATAATGACTGATAAGTGGTTGGGTGTGAAATGAGAACATTTCAATACACGTAATTCTTGGTATTTTTGTGGTAAACTAAAAACTACATCACAATCACAGGGGGAACTTGGGCATCATATGATACGGTCAGTTGAGAAAGATCACAAGATGGTGCAAAGACGCACAAACTGAGTAAAGATTTTACAGATATTACAGAAGTATAATAAACCCACCCACCCACACACACGCACACACAAAGTCCATATGTGTTGCCCAGATGACTAGATGAAGTCACACAGACAAGTCATATAAAATAAATATATTATTCACGGTGTTTGGATTAAGGCTGCAGCGATCATTCTGTACCTGGATGATTCACAGACCGGTGTGTGTGCGTGCGAGAGAGAGAGAGAGAGAGAGAGAGAGCGTGCGTCCATAAGACAAATGCAGTGTGTATACGAGCAGAGAACACAGAGATTGTTAGATCTGAGGTGGAAACAAACATCAAACTGGCTGTCATCTTACAGCTCCTCTTTGATCAGACATTATTAGAGCAGCGTTTGCGAGCTGAGAGCAGCACAGACATTAAAACTGAAACGAAATGGAAGCTCCATCTGCACAGTTTCATTATGTCTCACTTCATCATCCTGTGCGGACAGGAGGATCACATGACAGCACATGGAATAATTATGGTGTAATGAAAGTATTTTAAGATGGTTAATGTGTTGATGAAACTCGTAAACTCCAAGGTAACAACCAGCGGGTCTATGTTCGTAAAGTTTTATTCTAAATTCGAGACAAATGTTCTCAGAGTTGCCACGTACTGTATATCAGGGTGCATTCTGGGTGATCTGTATAATATAAAGAGAAATTTAAGAGACATTCAAAATGACAAAGCTTAAAACAGTAAGAGGTCATAAAATGGATCAAAACTTTTTTTTATGCCCCTTCTGTTTGTTTTGAATAATAATGGGTTTCTAATGTAGAGATTTAAAAAAAATCCTTTAAATTATCCAGCCTTCAGTGGACTCATTGATCAATTCATTTACAGGTTAACTATCAAGGTCAACAATCAATATGTGCATGAAGCAAAATACTGACACCTAAATAAAAAACTGAAAGTGATTATGTCTGCAATGCTCAGGTTGATATGAAATGTATAGAAACGTTTCATATTTTCAGTTACAAGCATTTTGCTTTCAAAACCACACAGCTCAGTGTTTGACATCATTTCCAAAGTTACAGGTTTTTTTTTTTGCAGCTTTACTGTTTGTGCCCTTGCCTTAAATGGGTCCTTAATGAACTGTAGACAAGGAAATGACTCAACAGCAAATTAAACTCATCTGAGCAAGGGCGACATTACTCACCACAAACCACAACAACAGGAGGAACTCCAGGTGACAAAACGATTAGAGAAACGTGCAGAAAAGGGAAAGGGGTCCGGTCCAGATATCACATTCACATCCACCATGTCACCCCTCTGCTCCCTCCATTCCTCCCTATCCTCTCTCCCCCATCAACCCCCTGTCTTATGTGCATGGCTCCTGACACGCATGCCGTTCCACCGTACCTCTCTTGAAGGACCATCTCTTCATCCAGAGTTTGGAGAAGGAGGGCCAGGAGTTGTTGAGATGAGAGTCCGCCATGTGAGCGACGCAGTGGGGAGGCCAGAGGCAACTGGTGCCTCACTCACACTAAAAGCTCTGACAGGCGGGGAGGCGGGATGGAGGGAGGGAAGATGGAGAGTGAGAGAGTCCAAAGCTGGGATCACAAAGCTGCTGGTTGGGGATTACCTAACCAAAGGCTCCAGCACACAGAGAAGGGGGAGAGATTCAAATGTGTTGTGAAGTGGAAAAGGAAGGAGAGGAGAAGAGAAGATGAGGTTGGACACATCAGCCATTTTTGTCCTCTTAATGAAGAGATGGAAGGAGAACAGAGGGAGCACGTGGATGAGAGACAGAGCAGGGAGGGGAAGAGTTGATACCTAATGTAACACTGCTCTCTCAAACACCAGGTTTTAGTAACACAACGGAAAAGGAAACAGAAGGAAATTTCACAATCTCGCAGGAGCGTCATGTTGTTTCGTTCAGTTACTGAGTCACCGGGTTCAACATCTGCTATGTAAACGCAACGGAATCAAGTGAAATCTACTCCAGCTTTTTACAAATGCAGTTGCAACCGCTCGCTGTGCTTCATAATTTGCACAGCTGTAACCAAGGATGAGTGTCAAACTCAGCTCAGCGCACATCAAATGGAAAAGTCTCCACTTTTCCACAGAATGAAGCAGAACTGTTTGACAGAAGGAAAATGAAACCTTTTTTTTTTTTTACAGCACAGAAGCACCTCACGCTGCAGAAAAGACAGAAAGCAGAGATCTATGTCATCACGTTGGACAATTAGATGATAAAATACTACAAAAGCTTCTTACTTTCAAGGCAAGGATAGAGATTGTAGCAGAAATCGAATATTTCCACGAAAACAAGCAGCAGAGAGAATCAGATCAGTCCTCTGGGTCGGATGGTGCTCTTCGTCCTCACACAAAACAACTTTGACTCTGCTTCCTCTTTTTGTGATACTGTGCAGCAGAGGACGCGGTGTAAGTAACCATTTGGTTTCACACATTACTGCTGCTGTTGAAAGCCACACACAGTCATACACTCCCACACCCACAGCAGCACACACATTTCATGATGATGCTGAACCAAAGTCCTCAGTCAACAATGATTGATCGCTTAACCATAAACCTTTGTTCTTACTCCCATTGTGTTTACAACATCGTCCACTGAACTAAACACTCATTTAGTACGCAACGTGTTAGCTATTACATACTTGTATCTTGTCTTTTGCAGCTTTTGCTCGGCCTTGAACAATGAATTGTGCATGAAGTTGTGATTTGGAGTCATGAAAAGTTCATGCAGACAGGAAGCAGACAGGAACAGGCGGCTGATTGGATGGAAGGTCAAAAACCAACGTACAAGGCGTGCACAACACAGTTTGATGAAGTGCAACAGAGCAGAACGGCTCATCTGATGTCACTTGGTGTTGCACTCCTGCCTGGCAATGATTATGGAAAAAAAACAAACAAACAAACCATGATGTAAATTTGACCTTTACAGTAGAGTGCACGACAGGAAGAGAAGATTCAGCTACAGGATGAGGCCACACGATGCTCGTCACACCCCAGGAAACTAAATTCACTCCAAAATGTGTAAAGTTTGGCCTGAAGGTGGTGCCAGAGAAAATGTTATCAAGGTGAAAAACTGATGCACATTGTCACCAGAATTAAAAATAAAACTTAAGTGTAAAATGTTGAGTAAGGATAATATGGTTTAGGAGTTATACTTAATTCTATATGAAATAGTAGGCAAGGATACTTCAGAACATTAAGGCTTGAGGGTGGATCTGAATTCATGAAATTTGGGGTTGGACTCATCTTTGTCAGCCTGAGCTGTATTTATCTGTATTAGCTAAATGTTTGCAGAATTCTGTTAAATCTTCATTAAGTCTCGATAAGAAAAAAATAAAAACAAGTTCAGTGCGAGTGAAAAACGTTTACTGAACTTCTTATGGAATCTTATTTAGGAGAACTCCTCAGTAAAATTACCACCATCTACCACGAGTAGAATCACTCCACAGTTACAGAGTTGCAAGAAGACAACATATTCTCCAATAATTTTATTCATAATTTTAATATAAACAGTTAATTGTTGAATAATTTACACACAGCAAGATTTTTATTTTCATATCATTCCAACATTTTCTGTACATGTCGACTGCTTGGCTCTCCTTTGAAAACATAGAAAAAATAAATTGTCAAGCGTTTATTTAGTCATGGCACATTTGATCCTGTACAAAATGCATGTATTTTTGTCTACGTGTGTGTGTGTGTGTGTGTGTGTGTGAGAACATGAAGATATATGTGATACATAGAGATAATGGCACATTTGGATCCAGTGTGAGGGATTAAGCAATTTCTATGGGTTTGTGGATGACTTTGGACATACTGTACATACACACATATACACCTGCTGTCTGCACACGCATAAAATTTTTTCCATCATAACGTTTACACAATGCATCCCAATTAATACATCAGCATATTCATTGACAATAAATGACACCGCGGCGACATAAAGAGGTATCCTGCAAGACTACACGCAGCATTCTGGGGACCACCTATGTGCACCGAGGAGAGATTTGACAGAGAGGAAGAGGAGGAATAGCAAAGAAAGCAAAACGGTAAAGACTTCAACCGAGGACAGCACGGACAAAACTCCATAAATACAGCACAGCAGCCGGACAGAGACAGGGCGACGGCGTGTAAACTGGAGCAGACCACTGGAGCGAGCTGTGTTCTCCAAACATCCACCAAACAGAGTCGGTTCTTAGTCCAATTTACGTCCTCTCACTGTCTCCTCCTCGTCAATGAAACTACAAACAGGAACAGTTCGTCGTCACACAGTACATCGTTCACGTTCATACAGAGCTGAAGGTGTTTTGTCTTAATGCGGCCCCGTGTTGAAGGGTTCAGTCTCGGTAACACGGCCAGCTTTACAGTAGAAACCGTACACTGGCTGTATGTTTATCTGGCCGTCGGTAAAAATTATTTCTTTTAGCTTATTCAGGATTTCGTCTCTCGTTTTCTCTTCTTCAAAGCATGTGCAGTGGTCTTTTCCAGTTTTACACATAAAAAAACAAACAAACAAAGAAACCAAACACGTGTGTCCTCTCAAAAACTTCAAATTCCAGGTTCATACGCCATCTGCGATAAGTGATATACTTGTGTTAAACCAAAGGTTTTACAGGTGAGCTGCGGCTGCTGCTGCGGCTGAGTGGGCGGTGGTTCAAAAGCACGCCGTCTTGGCTGCCAACATTCAGGACATGCGTTCATAAACAGGACTGGTTGTAGTTACAGAGGGTTAAGCCCTCGATTTGGAGTTGCGTTGCTCCCGTTGAATACATGGACACGATCCACTCCATTCATTTCTGTGTAGTGAGTTGTGTCGTGAAGAGAAACGAAACACAAAAACAAACAAACAAAAAAAAAAAAATCTAGGTTTTCAAATTTAGAAAAAAAGTTATATACACATTGATAACAATGTTAAAGTCATAATGTACAAGAGTAGTAAAAGTTTACAGTCAGAAAAAGTAATTGTATTTGCCCTCCCTACTTTGGCTAAAAAAAATAGAAATCAACATCTCTAAAATGTAATACTTTTTTCTTTTCTTTTAAACAATAATACATACAATGCTTTGTTCTCACCCTGCACTGCATTACGAGCATGTTCTGTCCATCTGCTTTTAGGTCATCAGAATTCAACAAAACAAACCTAAACGTCCCTAAATCAAGTGCTTTTGTTTGTCAGGGGTCGGGGGTCGGGGAGGTCCTCCTGCTATTTACAGTTAAGAGCTTATTTTTCAGGTTCATTTTTCACAATCATCAACCAACAAATGCATTTCAGGTGGAAATCCCCACATGTCCTGCAGTCACTTGCTGCTGAATGCAGGTTTTTCGCGCGGACTTTGGGGCATTGCTGTTGAAACGGACCAATGACGATGGCTGCTGAGGAGCAAAATCAATTAGCGTCAAATTAACAAGCTACCTGCTGCTATGGATCAGTTCATTCTCCATGCACAGAGCAGGCCGCAGCTTAGCAGAGGACAGACACAAGTTCAACATTTTTTTGGTTCAAACAATGAAGTCGTCAGTCATTTCATTCCAAATTACAGTATTAGTTCGACATGTTTGCATTTCTCTGCGGCTATGTCTAACAAAAACCCATCTCCTGTCTACAGAATGCATACAAACATAATCCACGTGCGTTCGTGTGTCGCTTTGGGAGGTGGGTAATCCTCTTTAGTGATTGGTGGAGGCTCGCCAGTCAGTGGTGGCTCTGCTTGCCTGCTCGAGGCAGTGAACTGGGTGGGAGGGGTCAGGAGGACTGTTAGTCTGAGCAAGGCACTATTGGGGTCGCGGCCCTGTTTGCTTTGCCACCCTGACCTGCAATGCTCCCGTCCCACCGCTAGGGGGCAGTCCAAACCACATCACATGAGGGTGAGAGGAGGATTCCTGATCTTGATCAGCTTCACAGGGGCAGAAAGGCTTCAGAAAGGGAGTTTGGGTTGTTGTTGTTGTTGAAAACGTGTCCATGGACTTAACATGGCTGCTATCACTTTACAAGGAACGCCGAGAACGTGAGCGCTTCAGTCAGAGTAGATAAAAGGTAGGTAGATAGCTCTTCTTCCTCCTGATCCTCTTTCTCCTCCAACCACAAAGCATCAGGCCGCCTCCCTGAGACGAAAGTTACAATCTAGATTTCTTGTCTGTTAACAGTTCATATGGCACACAGGATTGTCCCAGTCCAGCTCTCCTCTGCGGAGGGGGGAGGGGAGTCGTCGTTCCTCCTCTTTAAAACTTTTAACCAGCCCAGACATTAGTGTCCTGATCAGCCAAAACAGACCCAATCCATGGCATTGACAGAAAATAAAGGTCATCTCTTGATATTCACAGTAGAAAAAACTAACACACACACACACACACACACACACACACACGTACAGACAAAAATCTGAAAAACAACATCTGAACAGACAAACTAACAAACACAAACAGACAAAGACTGGAGGAAACGTGGTAAAGGCCTCGGGATTTGAACACCGACTGTTCAGACCACAGAGAGACAGTGTGACGTGATGGAGTAGAGGAGTAGTGCGTTCTGCCCGACAACACGTCGGCATTTTTTTTTTTTTTTTTTCAACAATTAGGCTCGATAGTTCGGTAAACTTGGCTGCAGGTATGACTCTTGTTCATGTCATATCCACAGAAAGCAGTCTGGCTCCTCACCACAACGCTAATGTGTGTTAGCGGGCGATGCGCGGTGTCAGGGGGAAACCTCACGTCACATGTGTAGTAACAAACACAGCGCTCATTAGAACAGCTCTCTCCTACCTCACGCACGTATAATCAGTGCTGTGGGTACGAATATGAGGAGAGGGACGAGGTCTTGAAAGCTGTTCTTTGCTACATCAAAATGAGCCGTACTCCCATTAATATCAACGTATGACCGTGGTCTTCAGGCCTTCCCGTGACACGCGAAGAGTGCAGAATTAGTGTTCCGTGGTGTTGGTAATGAGCGACATATTGAAATGATGGGGCGCTGAGCGAATGACGGGGGATGATTTAGGCTCTTTAAACTGATTCCTCCATATGCACTGAGGTAGACTCTGGCCAAACACAAAGACGAAGACAATTACTAACTAGCTCTGCTCCTGCTCCACACCAGCTACTCCAACTGTACAATCACCAAACTCGCACGGCGCTCCGCTCGCAAACACCTTAAAAATGTTCCACTAAAAAGCTAACTGTGTTCTTATACAATGACATTGATCATAATAAAATAAATATCTGGTATTTCAAAGATATGGGCACCATCTTAATTAAAATTGCATATGTGCGTGTACACTGCCACAAGATAAGCAAAACTAAGTCAAGTTCGAGACGAGTCCGACGTCACTCTTGTCGCGTACACACAACCGAGGGGCATCAGATTCTTTTTCTCTGCTTTAATTTCCAAACTATGTCACAGATTATTTATTAAGTACAAAAGCTCAAAAGACTGCGATTCTTCACTAACAAGCTAAAATCTACGTCGCGACCTCCCAGTTAACAGCACAGACCCTGGCCAATCCACAGTGTCGCCGCTAATACACTGCGCGAGGAACCAAACACGCTGAAAATAACAACTAACCTCAGCTCAAACCATTACACAACACAAATGCTGCTCCCGTTTCTTCACCTCTCTCCTGCCTCGTGAAAATAAAAAACCTGCAAAGAGAGAACAGAGGCCTGTGTGTGTGTGTGTGTGTCTTAAACTGGCTAATATCGCTTGCCTAGATGTGGCTCTGGGGTTGAGAAGGCACTGGTAAAAGGTAGAGGCAGCTGCTTTGCTCTTTCTGACAGATTCAGTGGGTTCTCATTGTTGACAGAAGGCCGCTTACACTTTGGTTATAATGTTAGTGTTGAATGATGATTGGCTCAATCCAGAAAAAAGCTTCACCTCACTGCTGCCTCCCATTATCAACGTGTACAGATCCTGGATATGGTGAGACGGGGGGGAGAAGGAGGGCAGATCTATGCTGTAGCCTGCCTCTCAAAATGAAATCATGACCTGAAGAGACTTCACACACGAACGTGTGCTCTCACTGAGGACAAACAAACAAATCTACTTTTCTGCAATCTGTTGCTTTACCTGTCACTGTAAGGTATGTTAAGGGGTTAAGGGTTAAAGTAGGAAAATGTGTGTGCCATTGAAAAAAAAGGAAATCTAAGAAATTACAAATGTTTTGCATGCGTGCTAGCTGCGTGGGGTGCGGTGAGGCCATTAGCTTTGGCAGCAGGCAGGTAAAACGGGGACGACGGGAACGAAGTGTTCCAACTAAATCCTGGAATGTCAGACCTGAGTGAAAAGGCTGTTGTACACTGTGTCCTAACTGCCAAACTACATGTGATAGGAGGGAGAATAATAGGATTATCACTCACACTCTCCTGTGCTCACTCCCATACACATACACCAACAGGGAGGGAGAGACAGTGAGTGAGTGAGTGAGTGAGTGAGAGAGAGAGACAGACAGAAATGGGAGAGAAATTCCTTTTCTTTGCTGCCTGCTGTGGACTTTGAATACGGGTGGAACTTTCCGGGTTCTTCTACATCCCTCTGCCACAAAACATGGAAAATTCCAACAGCTTGATTTTGAGCAGTGGGCCTGACAGCCAATGAGAACCCACAGGGAGACTGAGGAGTGAGACCAGGCAGGGGGTTTGTGGTTGAGAGCAAAGCTGATTGAACAGGAGGCGACAGGTGTGGCCCCAATGTGTGAATATTATGAAAACCTTACATCTAACTCGGGGGTTCTTAACTCTCTCAGATCTCAGGCCGGCTCAGAAGGGAATGTTACACCTCTCTAATTAGCTTCTAAACCAGCCAAATGGCAGAAATGGCAGGAAACCTTGTCATCTGCTTCACCTGCATCGAACTGAGGGTTCATATTTTGATCCAAGCCTCAGCAACAGAAAAGCTAACGTAAGCAGCGCTACACTGACAAGGCCAAAACAAACTCTGGATACTCTCTAACTTCACGGACTTCGCAGACAATCAACACAATTACTTGAATGTAATGAATCTATGTTAACAATGCATACAAATCTCGACTCAGCTTGATCTGAGCAGGAAAACAGCAAGACAGCAGCAACAAACACAGATCAGTCGCACGTCGACCTAGAAAGACCTCATCGCCCCCTTGTAAAGCTTTTTTGGTAGTTCTCTCGTTTTTGACAACTCTTGAATATAGGAATAGGGTTTATAAAAAAGTGATGCAGTGAGTTGACAATATTCTAGGGCTTTCCCCTTTTCCATCCAGCTGGACAGAGTAGTGAAGGGGGGGCTGGTGGCCTAAGACACAGAGAGCAGTGTGATTTCTGGGGTTATAAAAATAAGAAAATAAAAAAGGAAGAAAAACCTGCCAAAACAAAAACATTATACTAGCAAAGCTTCGGATGAAAAATATTACAAATATGAACTATTTACAAAAAACATCAATATTCCATATATTATATATTATACATATACATATATGTATAAATATATATATATATATACTGTATATATAGAAACATACATATATATACATACATATATATTATACATATATATGTATATATATATCATACATATATATCTATACCCACTAAAATATATCAAAGCAGCAGCTATTGGTCAGTCTGAGGAACTCTTTTGTCCAATTCTTAACTGTTTAAATATCCTTCAGCCATACTGTGAGGACACAGAAATAAAACTGAAAAGAAGGAGAGAGATAGACAAAATAAAAAAGCAAATAAATTAAAACTATTCACCAAACACCAAATGAAACTGCGTGTAGTTTGGAATTCTGCAGAACAAAAAAACAAAATCCCTCTAGGAATAGACGTTTGTTCGAGGATCAAGTCTTTGTGTGTCATCCCGCCGTTCCAAACAGTTCCAAACTGATTAAGTCATTATTCAAAGGAAATTAGTAAAAGAGCTGACAGACACGTCTCTTTGTTTATAGGCCACATATAAAAAGGCCACTATCTGAGTAAAAGATTTCACTTGGAGAAAAAACAAAGCACTGAAGTGTGGAAATGCAGGTTGGTAGGGTGCGAGAGAAAGAGAGTCTTGAGAGGTTAAGCATAAGCAGCCTTCTGGTTGTCTAAGGTTTGCTGTGTTCACAGTTAGTTTTTTCTGTATTTCCATCACAATGATTCTTGGAAACTTGGCATTACTGAAAAACAACAGATACGTAATGTGGTAATAGAAAGTCCAATGTGGTGTGCATGAAATAAAAGTGTTTGCATCCCTTGCTTGCCTGTGGTCGGCAGCCATGAGGAAGAAAAGTAAAAAGTCCTGAGATCTGTGTTTTTGAAGGGCTTCGCCAAGAAGAATAGAAAGAAAATAATTTGAAAACTGAAAATAAACTTGAAGATAATAAAGGAGGTTTGATGAGAAAAGGAGAGGGATGTTTAAAAGAGTTTATCTAGGAAACAGGAAATGTTAGGAAGGGCTGGATCTGGGCAACGATAAGATTCGTCCGTTTTTCTTGCCACCGTTCATGTGTGTATAGGGGACATGCTCCTCATAGTTCCCCCTGAGGGCCACTGAGGGCCCGCTGTCTCTGCTCAGACTCTCCTCTCTCTGTGAGTATGAAGATGGATCCAGGGGGATGCTCTCCATGTTGTCCAGATCCAGGTCAAACTCCTCTGTCTCAGGGACTTTGTTCTCCTCACTGTAGAAGAAGGAGACTTCCTGGAAAGACAGGTGCAAGTCCTCTCGCAGCATCTCGATGATCTCGTGGAACAACGGCCGCATCTTGGGGTTGTACTGCCAGCACATCTGCATTAGGCTGTGCCTGAGATGGGAGAAATGAGACAAGGAGTTTAACAGCAAGTGAAGATTTAAAGGTGGAAGAGCACAAAGAAATGCATGAGAAATGATGGCGAAATGAAAAGCTGAGCTACAAGTGGAGGACTTTGGTAGCGTGTTAGAAAAGGAAAAGTGATAGTAGCTGAATTTACTCACATCCTCTCAGGGCAGTTCTCTGGCCGGTCAAGGTATCCTCCATCCATGACAAACTTGAGGACCTGCTCATTTGATAAACCCTGGTAGGGCTGCTCTGCTAGTGTACTGATCTCCCAGAGCACGACACCAAATGACCTGGACACACAAGCATTCATACAAATGAGCTCAACTGCAGCAAGGGCGTAATCAAAAACTGCTCAAGTGCAATGTATGACTGCTGGTGACCTACCAACAGTCTGAGTGAGCAGTGAAGACCCCGTCCTTCAGAGACTCTGGGGCCATCCACCTGACAGGCAGCAGGCCCTTGCCTCCCTTACGGTAGTAGTCGGTCTCATAGATGTCTCGCGTCATACCAAAGTCTGTGAGAGATTGGAAGAAAAAGTTAGAGGACCAGAGAGAGAGAGAGAGAGAGAGAGAGAGAGAGAGAGAGAGAGAGAGAGAGAGAGAGAGAGAGAGAGAGAGAGAAATA
>OMNV01007897.1:0-41058 GCA_900303265.1 Brotula barbata | reverse complement strand
AAAAGAGAGAGGGAGAGAGAGAGAGAGAGGGAGAGGGAGAGAGAGAGAGTGAGAGAGAGAGAGGGAGAGAGACAGAGAGAGAGAGGGAGAGAGAGAGAGAGAGAGAGAGAGAGAGAGAGAGACAGAGAGAGAGAGAGAGAGAGAGAGAGAGAGAGAGAGAGAGAGAGAGAGAGAGAGATGGAGGGAGATGAATCCCCCACTACAATTACACCCTTTCAACATAGCTGTGGAGCAAAAGCTTCACATCAGTGGCACAACGGCAACAGCTGTGAGTCCTCAATCAGTGTCTACACTCACAAGAGTTTTCAGTTACTGCACAGGAAATGATCATCATGTATGAGAGAATAAGGCTGATGCATTAAATCAGTTTTAGTTGGGCAAAACCATTTAGGAAAATAATCATTTTGTGATTTTTCAGATCAATATTGCAAGTGCAAAATTGTCCTTAGTGTTCTTAGTTTTACCCACTACATGTTGACAATATACTGTCAACATGCAAACTATTCTTTAAAACTGGCCGGTCTTTCTTTTCTTTCCTCTCTTACCGGTGCATGTGTGTGCCCCTCTTATTGGCAGGAACCACGTGCACAGCAATGGAACAACTATTTTTTAAGAATGAAACCTCATCTTTTGAACTTTGCAAATTGTGCTCTATTACATAGCAATGTCAGTCTGTGAAAGCTTAAGATGTATTGAAGTAATTGAAAATAACTGGAAGTTCAGTGCAAACGAGGACAACAAGACAAAAAACACACCTCCAATCTTGACAGTGAAATCTTCTGCCACCATGCAGTTCCTGGCTGCCAAGTCTCTGTGAACAAACTTCTTGGCGTTAAGGTAGGCCATGCCGTCTGCAATTTCTGCAGCCATTTGGATCATCTCCGTCAGCGTGGGCGGTGGACGACCCGAAGGGTTGTTCTACAGTCACACATGCAAAGCAAACTCTCAGTTATGGCTGACAAGTTGATTTTATTCTCAATCCAGTAAATTGTGGTTTCTCCTAGATTATGATATGATAAATAAATGAATTATGAAGGACATACAAACACAGTGTGAAACAAATTGTGATAACATGGCGCCTACACATACCTCAGAGTCTGGCCTGAGACTACGCAAGTAGCTCTTCAGGTCACCATGGGTCATCAGCTCCATCACTACCAGTGTGGGCTGGCCCTTTGACACCACACCTAACAGACGTACCTACATCACAAAACAAAAAACACGTTCACACACCTGTAGACATCTAGCACACATTACATTAACAGTTCATTGATTTTTGTAATGTTTTAAAAGTCATATAAAATTGTGTGGAGGCCAGTGTCTAAAGATTTTAGCACCATTGAATGAATGTTTGAAATATACTGTGAGGAAGGTTTACTACACTTCCTCCATGTGATTAGCTAGACTCTTGTCTTGACTAAAGAATAACCAATTAATCCGTGAACAAGTTTTATTTTCCTGTACAACCAGACTATGCAGCAAATAAACCCAATCCAGCAGCCCACCTATCTTTGGACTATTGCTGATTGCTCATAAGCTTCTAAATCTATCATATTATACAAGTCGCATGGAAAAGTCACCTTATATTTCACCTTAAAGAGGAATTTACTCTGGGAGAAAACATCATTTCTACATTGCCATTACTTGTAGGTTAGTAAAGTATATTTATGAACAAGTGAGTCAACACTCTTTGGGGCATATTTTCTAAAACTAATGCAAATTACTGTCAGGGACACAAAATTTTGCATCGCAGCATTACTCTCATTTGGCAATGTATTTACTAACACAGATGATGTAAATGAGCACAGCTGCAGTTTAGCTAATTTGAATGAACTGCAGTTAATAAGGAGCAGCTGCTGCATTGTTTAAGACCTGGCACAACGTGTGTGTGTGTTTATGTGAATGTGTATGTGTGAGTGTGAGTGTGTGTGTGTGTGTGTGTGTGTTGGGGAGAAGACAACAGAGCACCAACACATCCCTTTGTCTGAGAAAATATATTGCTTTGGACAGATCAACACAAAAAGTCAGTAAGACTTCCTGGAATTATGAAAGATCTGTAAGTTTTAAGGACATTCGGGGTAGATTGTAACTCTAACTCTGACATGATCACAACAACAAATGAATTTAACAATCAATATGCATTATGACGCCTGCTATGGTAGTGCAACATCTTCGTAATTTGATCCTTTAGGAAAAAAAAATCCTAAGGATTTCACATAAATGACTGAATATTTGGATGGATCGTTGCAACAAACGTCCTTTACAAAGGTCAGAATCTGTCGAAGGAAACGGTTTGAAACATTTTATCTGGTGTCGTACCACATGGTGACAGCTGAAAGCCTTCATCACCGAAGCTTCATTGAGAAACTCAATCCTCTCCCGCAGGCTGGCCGATTCATTGACTGTCTTGACCGCAACACGCGTGTCCGGTTCTCCTTTGACAATGTCTTTGGCGAGGCCCTCGTACACCATGCCGAAGGAACCCTGACCCAGCTCTCTGAGAACCGTGATCTTCTCCCGTGGCACCTCCCACTCATCTGGAACATATACTAAAGAAACAGGAATTTGCCATTTCAGTAAAGTAGTCCTCTCGACAATCATTACCAGACAGCAACTGCCTTTCCAGCAACATACTGTATATGCAAGTGTATGAGAATAACGCTGACATTAAGATTACTTACCATCATTGGCACTGAGGTACTCAGGGTTTGATGAGGCGATAAGAGGTCCTGTTGGGCCCTCTGTTTGCCTGTAACACAACCAAACTGTATTTAGATCTCAACTTTCAGCAGTTAATCAGTATGTCTGACCTTTATGTTGCTTACTGAATCTGTTTGTATTTACTGTACGTCCTGGCACATTCCCCAGAGGAGCACACGTATTTCAATTTCACACTATTTACTACTACTACAAGGTCATATTGTAGCAATTTGGGGAATGGGGGGGGGGTTTCCCAGCAAACATTGGGTTTACTAAATGTTTGTGCTAAATTGTGTGTTTAAGTGTTATGCATGGTTGGTAACAAACTACTGGTGTGTTACAATACTATAAAACACATTATTCACTGACTGAACAAAATTAATAATTTTCTTTCAATCCTCTCCTTTCAATGCTCTCCTCTAACCAGTGAATTTCCAATAGGCGCCATCCAGCATGGTCTTACTTTTTCTTGAAAATCATGAAGACGCCACCTCCCACAAAAAGCAGCAGGATGAAGCAGATTACTGGACCAATCACAATCTTCAACACACCGCTGTCCTCTGCAATAAACACAGTATCCATTAGCGAGGGCACACAGGCAGTCAAAAAGTGCTATTGTCACAGTTACCATAAATTTTTTTATTATGTGTATACAGCATTCAGGTTAGACGGACATATACTTACTGTCGGGCATGGAGAAGTAAGCGGTCTCTGTAAAAGAGCCGTTTCCTGCCAAGGAGGTAGCACGGACCCTCACGCTGTAATTTCCAGGGTGCACAAGCCAAAGCTTTGTGCCACCTGACTTGAGGTAAGCTGGCCGTGACACACAAGCTGTGTGAACCTGAGAAAGAAAACACAAAAAGATTTTAAGTGTGAATTCGAAAACTCCTCCACAATGTAGAATGTTTGGAGAGAAATTAACCTGAGGAAGGAAGTAAAGACTATTTATCATGGGATCTGTTCATAGGAACACCTTCACTCATCACTTTTGGCCTCATCACCTTAGCGCATCGCTCCAAAAACAAATCCGTTTGCTTGGATTAGAGGCTGTGTTAGAAAGCAGTGTTATTTTTTTTAGTGCAGTGCAGATGTCATCTGAGACGCCAGTCCTTCCCTACCACTGCATCCTACTCTTCCTTCCTGCCTCTGTCACTATGGTAACAGAGCTGCTACTGACTCCTAGGGTCAGGCAGTGCAGCAATGAATAGCAATGAGAGATGAATTCACACATTCACAGCAAGTAAACAACAACAAACACACACACACACACACACAGGCACACATACAATTCCACCACACTCACAAAGAAATATTGACAATATGCAAAGACAGTGCAGGTAACAGCAGCATATGCAGTGGTAGGGGTTTGTAAACAAATATTTCCTATGGATCTCTATCCACATACAGACAGAATGTGATGTCAGATTGTACAGCAGTCCTTTCCTTTCCGCCTACTTTCCTTCATCAACTCGGATCATTCCGAATTTTCCCTGCAATGATTTTCTTGTTTGAGCCACAATTCTTGTACATCTGTCCCACTTTTAAGTTTTCTCTCTGCAAGTGGATAAGTCAACATTCTTTCTCTCTTGGTTTTTATATCTGCCTTTTTATCTGTTCATCGGCACCTCCCACAATTTCAGAGGATAACATTTTCTTATATTCCCTGCATCTTCCCCTGTCCACCAGTTCTGAGATGATGGTTACTGACCTCAGAGTCTCCAACTCTCCTGTAGAACACCTCATAGAGAATGATGAGGCCGTTAGGGGAGCGGGGAGCCTGCCATTTAATGAAAACCGAATTATGTTCATCTGGGATCATCTCATGCACCACAGGGCCTGGGATGTCATCGGCTTTTTCTGGAGCGGGGGAGATGTGCAATTTTTAAAAATGAACATAAACAACTTATGTGAATAATGTAGTACAATGGAAACATCACACTGGGGGGTGCAGCAGTAGAAAGTGCTAGTGCAAGAGGACTGTGTAACAGATTTCTGTCTCCTTGCTAATATCTAATTAACTACCATTATCCTCCTTGTTGAAAATACTTTGGTTAAAACTTCTTTTGGAGTATAATCCACGTGAGGTTTTGATGCACTTTAGCCTTGATCTATGTTGAAGTCAGATGGATATTAAATTTGAGCGCATGTGTTTTTAAGTGTGAGTTGTGCTTGTGGACTTACCCTCAGGCATTGTGCGAGCACTGACATATGTAGCCATGCTGCAGCGGCTGGGTTCAGACGGATGGTTGCAGGCCATGATTTCTATCTTATAACTGGTAAAGTGGTGCAAATTGGAGATGACTGTTGATTCCTTTAGGAAAACCTTCAGCTCCACCTGAGCATCAACGGGAAGGAGGAAATACGTAACATTATTAAAATTGGTGACCCCATGTGAAAGATTAACATTCACAAAAATGTGAAGTTACTATGTATTTATTTATGATGTAGACTTGTGGGATGTCAGCATTCTTGTTGTCATTTTACACATAACTGGAAATGTGGGATGGGAAACAATTTTTGATCAGAGCTATGAAATTACTGAGAAACTGCATGCAAAACATCAAGTGTTTGCAACCTTGGATTCCTCCTCATCCTCATCTTTAGGGATGGCTGTTGTGCCATAAGGGAGGGTAGGTGGCGTTGTGAGGAAGAGAGGGCTTTGAGTGGCATTGGCAACTCCCACTGAGCGCCGCCGTCTAGATGGTCTGGAGAGAAAGCACAGAGGAGCAGTTAATAAAGGTTAGATAAATGCCACTGAAAACAGAGTGGAGAAAACAGGTCTTAACCGCAGTATGTTTTGGACATAATGTTTTTTCCAAGAACATAAATGTCTCTCACACAAGTAGTGATAACTGGTGTATCTTAAAGTATATGATCATTTCATGATGGAGCTACCCAAGCAGCCCGTGTAGCCTCCACCTGCACTAGTGATGAAGACATCGTCAGAGGAGAATTGGAGACAGGAGGGCTAGGCAAGGTAGATAGTATGAAGGAGGCCAATGATGAACTCTGCCCATACTAACCTTTACAGCGAGTAATAATGCTGACTGCATGACATTTAACCAGAAACACCCCCTACTGGCATGCATCAATACAAACTGACCCTCACCACTGGATGGTACCAATGAGCAGTGTGCTGTGCTCAGTAAAGCGGCTATGAGTGTAAGCCCATCAAAGAAGTCATAAACTTCAAACTAATTAAAACATAGAATCCTGCTGTGTGTTTCTGTTGGTTCAGGTCTAATCAGTGCCTAAGGGTAGAGCAAAATGAGAAAAAGCATCACTGTTCCCTCAACGTTTCCATCCCAGGATTCTTAAGTACTGAGTGCTTTACTCTTAACTGCTGCAGTGAGGAGGTGTAGGACTGGGTTAATGTAAAATGAAGCATTACTCAGGTAGGAAAAAAACATGAAGCCTCCTGCCCCCTTTTGTGTTATGGAAAAGGAGAGCCCGAGCAGTTCTTTGTGTGTTTTGTTGTATGGAGGTGACCTTGGCCAATAGCAGCAAGGGATCTAAATCCAGCTGAGGTGTGTGTGAGTTTGAGTGTTGTGTGTGTGTCGAAATGGCAGTTTGCATGACTGCACCCTGACTGGCATGAATGATAATGGCCACTGTAATCACTCCACTGGGGAAACGGAGGGAAAGACTATGGGTCAATGCGTGTGTGTCAGGGGAGAGGGTAGCGACACTGGGACTCAGACAATGAGCACCCCCTCCCCACACCCCTGCAGAACAGTGCCTAGAGAAAAGGTGTCTACATAACCCCTCCACACAGACGCACAAATGGAAGAGAGACAGTTGGCATGGAGTGTGAGCGTGGTGTCTGAGATACACAGCCACAGGCAGCAACTGGTTTTACCAGGCCCTAATATTTAGAGGATCTCACCTCAAGTATCAAACATCAGATAACAGATTCCGCTATGTCATTATTTACTTAACAAAAAATTAGCCAATATAAAAGCTGTGTGTCAATTAGGTGCAATAATTTGTAGAACCACCTTTAGACATAATAATAAAAAATTATGTTTTGTCTGGGTTTACCGGTCGCTCCCCTTGTTACGGATGAGTTTAGGTCCAGTGTTCTTTATCATATTGCTTGACTTCATCAATCTGTACCAAAGTAACCTGAACATAACTAAACACCCTCCCACATCAATGGAGGATCTCATTCGGTGTAAGGTTGAGACTTTGACATGTTCCCTGAAACCTTCATTCTTTGCTTTTTCAGCTATTCTGTTATAGATTGTTCTAGATGGCTGTAAGGTGCCCAGGTCGTGTAGTAGCAAAGCGAGCCCAAACAATGACCCTCCATCACTGTGTGTGAACGTTGTTATAAGGCATTTGTGGTGATAAGCTGTGCTTGGTTTTGACAAATGTTGGTCTCACCTGTCCAAAGGGAAATCATGTCTCATCGTCCATGAAAGCCATGCTATCTTTTCTGATTGTAATCTCACGGACTTCAATATTTAATGTTAACTGAGGCTTGTTGATTGCTAGATGTAGCTCCTGGCTGCTAACTGGCTTTTTAATGGTGTACTTGAAAGAAGGTTTTAAATAAATGATGACATAGCGGTGTTTGTCACCTGAGGTTAGATCCAGCTAATTTTAAAACCTTGTAAGACCAGTTGAATTTTTTGCTATCTTCTGATATACAGTACTAAACAAACTGAAAGAGGGTGCCCTTTCTTTTTCAAATGACACTATGTTGGTGGGGACAGTTTTACATGAAGTCTAAAGTCTGCCTGTGCTTATTTACCAAATTGCACACTGTAACTCTGGCGGCCAGCACCAAACTCGGGCATAAAGTGGAGAGAAATCTGAAGACTGTGAAGATTTTATAGCTATGTGTGTTGGATGTGCACCATTTACTAATGTACCTACAGAATTTAAACATTAAACATGCTTGATCATTTACGAGTGTTTTATCAGACGATGTGAGTGTGATTCCTCAGGGCCCTGTCAATCATCAGCACATCTGTCAGCTACCTTTGACTGCTCCTCCACTTGCCAAAAGAGCCTCAGGTATAAGAAACTGATCCTAGAACGGTGGCCTTGTTTACTACAGCTCCCTGACACAGGAATTGCAAAGAAATCGAGGCTAAGTGAAGTGCTTATCGCCACGTCTGACACTGACTGACACTTTCACAATGCGCTTCATCAATCACGCCTGGGTGTGGCAGCCATTTCATTTGTCCCACAGTGTCTGACAGTAGGATTACAGCATCATATTATATAGCAACTGCTTCTACCAGACTACCATTCAATTAAGAAGGAGGGGAACAAGAGAGGACCTTTGTATGTCAATTAGTGCCGCTAATTAAAAATTCACTGATTCTTAAGACATCGAAGAAATCGGTGACATAGCAGAGGATCATTCATTCACAACGAACAACAAAAAGATGGATGGAATTTGAGTAGCGGAGTAATCAGAAAATATAAATGGATATTGGTTTAGTGTCAGGATATATACCTACTACAAAAACATCTGTAACATATGGTACTTAAACTCGTTGCCCATTTCTGCTGATAAGCACTCAGGATTTGAATGGTAACTACAGCATTTCCTCTTCTATTTTTCTTCATTATTAGATGGGTGTACAAAAATCACATCTGTGTTATTATGTGCTTTTTCCAATAAATATTATATCAGTTGAACAGTCTGTTGCAGGCTCATCTGTGATCATGTAGTCGACAGTCACTGCAGTCTTTAATGTACTGTAGATCTTAAAGCAACATTCTTAATGTAACCACAATAAAAACATCACATTATACACAGATTGAGTGCAGAGCCTATGATGTTTGATTGTTTCCACTAATGATATTGAAAACAACCTCTAGATAAACATATGCATTCACTTTCACTTCACATGCTATCTCCATGTTTGTGTGGGTTTCCGTCAGTGCTCTGTTTTCCCCCACTCACACAGAGATGTGATTTAGGCTGATCACTTGTCCCATTGCCGATGACCAAGGCACCAGGCGGAAGATTTGGCGTTGGTCCCCAGGTGCTAGTGTGTGTGTGTGCGTGGAAATTGTGTGTTGGCATTTTTAGTTACAGTTTTAATTACCACCTAAATTGCGTACCTGATCTCAAAGACTTCATTGTGGAGGTAGTTTTCAAAGGTCTTTCGATATTCTATTTCCTCCTGCTCTTTCTTGAGCTGGATATCTGTTTTGGGGCAGGCACAGCACTTGCCACCTGAGGTGGGCTCATCTGTCTGGTTCCATTTCTGCTCATCCTCGCTGTCCAGGTGGGTTGGGGTACGAGATGGCAGCTTCATTCCTAGGGTAGGACAGGGAAAAGTTTGGACAACCAATTTTGAGGTGAACCGTAGTTCAAGTGTAAGCTGATTTGTTAAGCAATGTGTTCAAATAAGATTTTTTATCTGTCCCGTAATTCTTATTGAACTTATTGAAACTGTATTGGTCCGTCATTCTGCAACATTCCACTTTTCCTGAAAAGTCAAACTCACAGGACCATTAAGTCTTAGGACTTTTTTGTGTTATCTTGATAGATGAAATGCTGTATTGTACAGTAATTTAATTTATCAAATGAATGCTATTAATTAATAACTCAATCAACAGTAACCTGTAGGCACACACTCACCTTGCAAGCAGTAGTCAAATTTGTAGAGGTCACTGTCCTCATGCTGCTTACGACAAATGATGCGGTAGTGGGTGATGTTACCATTGGGATTGGCGGGAGGCTTCCATTTTAGGATGATCTGAGAGGAGGAGTTAGAGGAGGAGATCGGGTCGAGAGGCACTGAGGGCTCTGGGGGCAGAAGTAAGAACAGAATAAATGTTCAATACTGTGTTAATTCATGTCAAAGTTAAGTAAACTATTCCAAAAATGTAGTGCTTTTAGCCAACAAAGGATTCTTTCAATTATTTTAATTGAGAGAATAACACGCTTATAACCAAGTCACTGAGAAATATTCTTAATAAATGTGTGTGTGTGTGTGTGTGTGTGTAAAACTCACTGGAAGCATTGGTGCGGACATAGATGATATTGCTCTTTGCTCCATGCACCTGGTGCTCATCAGATGCAGACAGTTGGGCCCTGACCATGATGGCATACTGAGTCCAGGGTTTTAATGGTCGGATGAGGTGGCCTGGCTCTTGCTGATCCTTGCCATCTGTGGCACGGGCTGGCGCCTCTATGTCAGCAATCACCCAACTGTTGGAGCCACACGCATCTTGTCCATCAAACTCGGTGACGTTCTTATATGGCCTTATATGGAGAGGGATCAGAGAAATGGATCAAAAGTTATGAATGAAGTGTTATGAATGAAACAAGAAGAGGAGTGATGTCAATATCAACTCAGACATGCAGAGAGACAGAAGATTTAATACAGAAAGCTTTTTGGTAACTACTTACGCCTCTTTGTAGAGAACCATGAAGCCCAGCAAGTCTCTAAAGTCTAGGGGCCAAAAAGGCTCCCACTTTACGATGATCTTATCCGACATGGTCTTGATTTGTGTGAATTTTAGCACTCGGGTCTCACCTAAGGGACACAATGGGTGAAAATGATCAGTCTTGCATCTACGTTACGTAGTCAATGTGGTTATTTCATTATATCTGGCTGATTTTAATGTTGTCACTTGCCACTTTGCAGTTCTTTGTATTACTCTACTGTATATTACATATATTCCAGTGCCTTCAGTCATCAGTACAGAATAAAACAAAACCTGCAGTGAACAAATACATAGAGCATGCAGAGCTCAAAGGAGCAATGGAATATGTAAGTATGATACAAACTAACCAGTCTGACAACACTAGAATATTAGCAGAAAGCAATATTTAACACTGAGAGAAAATTCATTTTTTTATTTAGTGTTATAAAACTTTGTAATATAGTAGCATTGAAACCATGACCAGAACACATCTCAAACTGCAGCACAAGGCCCGAATGATATATATCTATATGAATTCATCATATTCTAGAACAATTCTGGATCTCTTACAGGAAGCCTGGTCCCCATTGGTGCGTACAGCAATGTCATTCTTGAGGTTGCGATCCTTCGTTCCCGTAATCACTTCCATTTTGCGGATCTCAGACATGCAGAGCTTGGAGTTGTAATGGAAGAATGTACGACCACGGTGAATAGTCAGGTTGTGCTTGGACCAGTCCCACAGTTCACGCAGGTTCTGGTTGTCTAATGCGTAAAAGGAGAAGCTGTTGACAGGGAATGAAAAATTAGAGAAATTATTTATGAATCGATTCCTGTTATTTAGACATTCATGTTTTCTTTTTTTCTTCCTTTCATTAATAATTATGTTTAATTTCTATACAATAAAAGTAACCCCCTACCCACCCCTGTAATGTACTAAGAAAATTATCCTAAATGCGAGGAACAAACACAAATCAAACTTTCACACTAACAGCAGGCAAAGGAGAAGGACAGACAGCACTTACTCTCCCTCAAGCTGCTCGCCCCTGATGCTGCGTAGCTTTCGGAGGAAGGAGAGGGAGACGAGAGCGTAGGCTCTGCGGATGGTCAGGTAGCCAGTGATCTCCTCAAGCTGGCCCAAGCTAGCCTCCAACTCAGTTGCTATGTTATCTGCAAGAACGTGAACACCAGGTTAAGATAAGACAATGATGGTCAATTAGACAACACTGCTTCTACAGGTCAACACTGAAGCTGAGAAATCTCAGCAGTGGAGGAAAAAGGAGTTGCAGAGGTACTTACTCCCTCCTCGTATCTTAATGATCAGGTTGCCGTTGAGAACAGTGCACCCTCTCAAAGCCTGAGCTGAAGTTACTGAGTCGATAGTTTTATTTCCCACGCACAGTTTGGGACAGAGGCCAGCACACGGTGAACAGGTCAACCTACAAAGAAAAAGATAGGCACACAGATTATAAAACATTGACAACTGTGTCTGTGTGTCCGAATGACTTATGGATAACTTTAAATGACAAAAATAAAAAAGATATCTTTATTGATGAATGTGAATGTAGAACTATATATTGTGTTCAATACATGCAAAGCTGGAAAATAAAAACTAACAACCTTGTCAAGGTACACGTCATTTTATTATTACAAAACAATGTGTTACGTGAAAGCAAAAGAACAAACTGGTTTCACAAGAAGCCCAAAAAAAAAAAAAATACCAGAAATATTTCAGTGCTAAGTTATCAGGAATGAGCAGTGCAGGATGGAATGGAATGAGGATGGAATGTGTCTGATGTGTTGGTGTGGTGTGGGTTTGGACACCAGATGAGACAGCATTTTGAAACAAGACTATTTGCTCAAAGGAATTTAATTGATTATCATTGGCTCTAATGCAGATGTTATCAATTCACACAAAAACTATTTTTTAAAATACAGTGACGGCAGGATGTATTAAATGACGTTTTTAAACATCGATATATGAAACTCAAACGAAAGCCAAACAGAACCTTGGAAAATAATGGATGAGCTGATGGATTCCAACGTGGATCTGTATAATTCTTTGAATTTATTTCTTAAATCCACTAATGAATCCATAGGCTTTCAGAAGTGCAACTGGATTACACAACCCCTCGTCCACATCTGAGTCTCCTATTAGTGCAGTTGCTCATACAACATGAACAAATGCAGTACACAATCATCTACAACAAAACTGTCAATCAAAGACGAACTCCTGTTCCTTTGTCCCTGCAATATGAATTGTATGATTTACCTGCAAAAATGCTATTGTGCACGTAATCTCACTCACACACAGACAAACAGGCCTTGACAGCTTTGGCTTTCAGGAATTCATTCACAAAAGCCTGGCCATGTCTAGCAACAAGCAAGAGAAGAACAAGGTCTTGATGGTTTATTCATAAATGCGCTCCATTTTGAAGACCACTCAAATGGAGATCTGTCTTGACATGTGACAGAGCAAACAAACAGGAATCATTTCTGCATGAATCCAACACTTAAGGGTGAGATGGCCAATCAAGTGAAAAAAAGAGAAAATTGTCGGTATCAATGAATAACAGATCCAGAATTGTTAGATGGGGCTGAGGGGCAAGAAGAGATTTTTAGGACAAACCAATCCGTCAAGCTTGTGAACCTCATAGTTGAAGAGACAAAGACAGTAAACAGTGGTCAGTTTTTTTAAGCGAAACCCTAACCCTTCGAATGGAGCTCAACGTGACTGTCCAACTCCGATGGGAGGAGAATGGAAGGATAAGCAAAAAAACTGACAAACAGAAAAAATATATGGCCTACTGAACTTTATTCAATTGAAAATTAACTGAGTGGTCTTTGCTCACAGTTGCCTTTAATTTGAAGAGATTTTGAGAGTAAGAGAAGCTTGCCTGTTTGCACAAAAGTATGCTGTCGTTACTGAGAGTTCAACTTTGTATTTTTGAGCATGGTGATGGTGACAGCTGTAGTTGTGGAAGTAAAATATGTTCTTAGCATTAAAACATAACAGGCGTTTTATTGATATAAGGTGAATATTGATTTTATTGATCAATTACGATGACACAGATGATGTATACTTGCCAGCAGGTTGCGATTCTGGTCAGTCTGACAGATTCACATTCAATATTTTCTGCTCTATATTTGGCAGGGTCGGACGATGATACCAATTCGTTGGACCACAATTGGGTCCGACCTCAAAACATTATGGCATACGTTGGGTTGAGATGGACTTGAGTGCCCTTTTGGGTTAGAGGTTCACAACCATAGGCCTGAGTGATTCATAGCTGGGAACAGCTAACAAAGGATGCTTTTGTTCACTGTGGGGGCCCCACTAGCAATGCATGAATCGCCATTTGTTAGCTTATCCTGTTTTAATTGTATGTTTATGCAGCTCTTATCCCCCTCACCAGGAAGCGCAGACGCATATGCGCACATGTGAATACATGTGCACATAAATTATCACAGACTCACACACCAATTATGCACCTACTTTGACCCAAAACATAGAAGTGTTGTCATAAACATTCACCACAGTTACAGAGTCCCAGGGGTGCTGTTTCGGTCCTTGTCTGGCCTTTCCCATCTACACTGAGGGTGCCAAATAACCCATTACATGCACAACAACTCGTAGTTTCCATCTTATCTAGCTCTAATAATTCACATCAATCACAAACCAAATCATTGTTTCCCCTCTACAACTTTTGAGTGATTGGAAACATACTGTAATAATTTCTCCAAAACAAAAGTGAGCACAAAAACGCTCTCTGCCTGTTTCTCCCACATGGAAAATCGTATATTGAGCTTCTCAAAAGTAACGCTCTAGTTGCAGCATAGAAAGGGAGAATGTTTTGGTACGTTGTATTGAAAAACACAGACACACAGGCAGACAGGCTGGGTCCAGCAGTGGCTCTTAAAGGGACAGTGTGTATCGACCTGGCTGAACTCTATGACTTGGCCTGCAGGATCTGCTAGAAGCATCTAGAACGGTGACCACATCTGACGCTTTGGTTTGGTTTGGGCAGTGGCATAGCAGAACCAAACCAAAACACATACACATGTATACACAGACACAAACATGTTATTTGTACATTCTACCAATTATCAATACTGTATGTACTGTAGATGGACATATGAACTACTGAATTTGTCAATTTGTCTACAAAAAACAATTCATGTAACTAAGAACATCACTGCTTTATGATTTAGCTTTTTATTTCTTTAATTATAATTTTATAGTGTAATTGTTCAACCCGATTTGCATATGAACGATCGCTGTGTATTGTTCTGCTTGATTGTCCATTACGTTTCATAAAATGTTTCCATACTGGTTCATTTCCATAACAACAACAGGAAGATGAACTACTGGGATTTTTGTGTAGGTGCTCATTTTCTGTACTCTGTATTTCTGCCAAAAAGAAACAAGCTGAAAACCTAGTTTTTAACCTGCATTGAGACATGCTCGTCTCTGCTTTCAATGAGGCTGTAGTGAGGCAATGACTGGCAGACTCATTGCTGCATAGTGACTAACAAAGACAGAGGTAGCATGTTAAAAGTCTAGTGCAGGGGTATTCAACTAAAATTCAAAGAGGTCCAATTAGAGAAAATGTCCTGAAGCAAAGATCCGCACGATCATAATGTCTCACTTGGGTTATGATTCATGTCATATATATTGAAGTAGCCTAGTAGTTGTATCAATATTTGTATTTATCTGTAATTGACTGTCAAACCAAAGCAAATAAATACAATTCAATAAATGTCCTTTTCTAATAAAAAATAAATAAATAAATAAGGCTGCATTTAAAAATAAAATAGAGAAAACAAAATAGAGAAAATGAATAAAACATCTTTTGAAAAATAAGCACCTTAAAACAAAGTGCAAAGTTTAGAGAAATCAAATAAAGTGTAGCAGCTGGAGTTGAATGTCAGGGCCATTATCATACAGTACTCATCGTTGAGCCGCAACGATATTCTGTTTGAATAATATTCATATTTGGCCGTGGCCGTATCGCAGCTCTGTTTGACTCTATTATTTCTCCGACAGCTCTCTACCATTCTCTCGTCTTGCTCTCCCCCGTTTGTCCTCTGAGTGTGTTCAGCAACTCCAGTCAGAATGTTTACCGTCTGGAATACACAGATTTGATTGGCTGAATAGCGTCACCTGATATGACTTAAAATGCATGTAATTGGTCTGTGAGTTTCCTAGGACACCAAACCAGAGCAGTAAAGGCAACAAAAGCTGCGGTGGCTCCGTCCAATTTTAATAACTGGCAATAATTTATTGGTTATAGGTCTGGGTCCGGATAGGATGGTGTCTGGGTCCGTACATGGACTGTGGTCCGCCTGTTGGTGACACCTGGTCTAGAGAATGTATCGCTGACAATCAGAGCAAATCCTTTTATTACTCAGTTCTGGTTCTACAAGTAGACAGCAGACAGTGTCCAAGTACTCATTGCTATTTAGTTGACAGCTCAAATCCTCTGAGATCTGGTGGGCTCAGTGCTCAGACTGAGATTAATTTCTCTTTTCTAAACGAGTATGAGACAGCCTCAAGCAGATTGTGTCAGTTTTAATTGTCAGCTCTGCTGAAACAGATCACATAGGTGACATAGTGCAGTAAATGCAGCTCGAGCTCCTCCACAGTAGTGTGCAGAGAACTGTGTGTTGCTGCTGCACTGCATGGTGAAACATATTGATTTAGACTGATTTGTCATATTATATTGTACATATTTCCAGCTGATGACAATTGACTAATGATGACAAGCTATCATACAAGGTTCCTCTTCTATGGAAACAACACTTGAGCCTTTTGGGCAGCACACATAGGACTGGTTTGGTATAGATCTACATTGATTGGGTAGGTAGGACTGTCCTTCACCTCTGGAGTGTCCACCACACCTCGACACATTTTCAACTCCGTCATCTGTGTGTCATATTGTCTGGGTTTAGCTTCTGCCAGCAACTGCAGCAGAATCCCAATGGAAAAGAGAAGTCCTGTATATCGCACAATGCCTGTACACATACATGTATATATATATATATATATATATGCCTGCACACACACACGCACATGCACGCACTGGATGCCTTCCTGACTTATGCCTCAGGGTGTATGACTGAGACGTAAAGCAATGTTCTTCTCTGCCTGAGCACCTGATAATCCCTGTAGGCTGACAGCGTTAAACTCTGTCTCACTCTCTCTCCCTCTCCCACACTCCTCTCTCTGGGAATACTTAAGTAAGGGGATTTATGCAAGACATGAATGAAAAAATACCATGTGTGTGCATGTGCACCTATATGTGTGCGTTATTTACTAATTAAATATAACTATTTACGCTTCTCTCTATCTGGACACCGTGGAGTGGACATTTCCATAGTTTGCACCTCAAAAAAACAGAGCAACAAGACCAAAGACCTTACCAGGAACTGAATAACATAGTCACAAACACGTTCAGCACACATACACAAACATAAATGTGCACATGCATATACAAGGTAATACCAGAAACACACAAACACCATCAATCATTCAGCCACCTGTGGCTAAAGCCTGCAGACATCTGCAGCACAGAATCCCCCCTTATAACAAACTCAGAAAATACAACTCACTGTTTTTTTCCACCTTATTCTCTCCATCGACATCTTCCCTACATTTCCCACATTCCTAGTGTTTTTTTTTCCGTCTTCAACAAAAGGTAATTTTGGAGGAAATTATGAGAAAACACTACTGTTCTACAGTCAACATATTCAGTGAATGGTAGACAGACATTGAATTTTCAGTTGTACTTTATGTATACAATGTCCAAAAGCATAGTGTGCCTTGAACACAGTCAGGTCTTACACTTTCGGTGGAAAATGTGTTATCATCGGTGTCCAAAGCTTGAGGAACACTATGCATTCTACAAAGCATGCAAAAAGGCGTGGTTTCTACATACAAACCTTGTTTAGCAACAGCTACCTTAGCTACAGTGTTATTATGATAACATTAAACAATTGGTAGGGGTGTTAGCAAATATTTGCTCTTTGTTGTTGTTTGTTTAATGTACATACGGCCTGTAAATGACAAAGTTTATTAAAAAGAATAATTTGGAAACAAATTCTGCCTACATTTAAAGTAGATTACTGCAAACCAAAATAGTGAACGCTATGTTTAGTCTGTAACTATTGGATTTACATCAACCTGTATGTAGTTAAGAGTTTCAAAGCACTGTTCAAGGTCATCCCGAGTGGCAAACAGAGGAGCAGGTGATGTTTTGCCCTTCTCTTTGATTTTCTATTACCATGGCTACCTCATTTTGTCCTCTGTAGACCAGCTGCTTATACGCAGAACAGAGGAGACTTTCCATAGTGGAAAAATACCTGTGCTTGTGTTTGATCAGCTTCCAAATGCCACCATCTCATGTGTGCAAGTGTAGAGTGTGTTGGGTGTTTACAACCCACTTGTTCTGCTGAAGTCACAGTTATATTTACCAATCATGTAATGATGACCATTGAGAGTTGATGCTGGTATCACTTTAGTAGTAAATACAAAACTTTGCCATTTTGTCAGTTGACTGTGTGTGTGCAAATATCTGGGTAGTGTACATAGCAATTGTGGTGTGTCTTTGGTGTGTGTGTGTGTGTGTGTGTGTGTGTGTGTGAGGCAGACATACGTAGTAGAGTTCATAGTGGTGTATCCAGAAGGACACTCTGGAATACAGGCCCCGTTGTGGATAACATATTCATGGCAGGCTGACTCCCGGCCCTGGTTTAACTTCTTAGACTGCTTACACTGGTTGTGGAGGTCCTGTGTTGAAAAGGAAGAAAAAAATTAAAAGCATGCTATTGCTGCAGTCGTATGAATCAAAGTTTGTACACTCTATGTTGACTAATTCTAAATATCGGTTCAGTTTCAGAATTCTCACATAACCAACCTGGCAAAAGGAGAAGCTGACGCAGCGCCAGCCCCTTAAAACAAAGTATCCAGGTGGACACTTGTCTACACAGGTGTTCCCATGCTGAAGGTTCCTGCAGGCCACACAGCTACTGGCGTTTCCCGGCTCCGAACAGCCACCCAGACACTGGTCATGGCAGCACTGGCCCTGGAGGCTGCATGCACCATGTTTACAGTTGTCCGTGCACACTGAGAAAAGACAGGAGAGGAAAGGGAATGAGGCAGTTGATATCATGTTTGATTCATGTGAATATGATCAGTCAGGTTTTTATTTTCTTTACCACAACAAGTACCGTGTTACGTCATGGAAATTTTGTTTTCATTAGTATGTACATGATCAAACTTTGTTCTTTGTTTCCACACAAATCACGTTAATTAGATTTAAAACGGAGAACCAGGTTTACCATAGGGTGCTAAATGGAGCTCTACAGATGTCTACTGTATCGGTTAAACTAATCTTGGTTAACAATTGCAAGGCCTCACCTCTGTACTTAATGGTTGTATGCTTTATTGCAATATCATTTACCCACAATGTTAAACATTTTCAATTGATTTCTATGTGATTAAATAAGATGCCACCGCAGTGCTAGCAAACTAATTAGCATTCAGGAATGTAAATCGACAAGCATCAGCTGTAATTTGCATTCAGGTTTTGAGATGGACAAGCAATAATTGCACCAAGCGAGTAAGTGAGTGACCACAATTTACAAGTGATAGCCAACAGGGGTAGTCTGCAGCAGCATGGAAATAACCTAATTGTTAATGGGCTGTACATAACATGTCATTGGCTCATGTCAGGTTTCATTTGACCTATTGAGAACCACCATTTGTTGAATGAGGCTGAATGTCAATTATGATTGGATTAGCAGTCAGGTTTGGCCTGTGCCCTGTAATGATCTAATAAACTAGTGGTTATCGCTATTTCTTTCAGGCAACAGCTACTCTACTACTTAACTCCTATATGAGGCTGTGTTCTTCAACATACTGACTGCAAAAGGAGTAGGATGAAACATCAAATTATTTCAGATTGTCAGTGACTGGGGTCCCTAGACAACATAGGTAGAGTCCTACTCTGATTACCTTCCGGATTTTCCCATTAGCAAGGAATCAGATTGTAATGTTTCCACCATCTAATCCTGCCATTTACTTTGTTTTCTCTGCTGGGCAAGTCTAGGCAAACTTACAGACAACATAAAAAAAACAGATTATAAACCATATCCGACCAATGGATCACCTGTCCATAAGACTGTCCAGGGTCATGGGCAGCCCTTCATACCATGGGCCTCACTATAACGTCAGCTTTGATTTCATTTGCTACGTGAACTCAAGGGAGTCAGGGAAAAGAAAGTGCCATGTAGTGCAGATGTAGGTCAAATATTAAGCCATAAAAAAATCATGCTTGCGTTTAATGCTGCTTTAGGTCCCTAATCGATGAACGCTACCAATTCAGATAATCAACAACTTGAGAGCCTGCCATTTCTCGTACTTATTGTATTGATTAATTTAACCTGTAAAAATGAGAATTACAGTTATATTACAAATACTCCTCAATACAGCTTAGTAGAAGTCCACCACACTGTATGCCAGCCTTGGAGTGCTGCCACCTCCTATGAGGACATCACACAAGCTCTCACAATCAAGGATCACGCAGGAAATGCAACCCCCCCTTTTACACAGCAGGGCTGCCCATCATGCTGCCTGAGTAAAAGCAGAGGGGACAGACGGGCCACAGCAAGATGATGATGATGGAAAGAACAATTAAGAAAGGGAGGACAGGGGGTCAAAGATGCAGAGAGAGAGAAAGAAAGCAAGACTAATGTAGGAAAAAAACATCACTTCTGCTTCATAACATCTCAGAGAGTTCAAGCAGCGGTCGCTCCATTCTGTTTTCTTTACTCAGAGTTAGTGAAACTATCCCTGCACAAGTGTTCTTTGACCCACAAAGAAAAATGCATGGCTCTCCTGTCTTTTCCAGCCCTCCCCCTCTCTCCTGTCTGCTGTGTGCGTACATGCTGTGACCACGCCGTCACATAACAGCGCAGGGAGGGCTGAGACGGATTAGCAATCCAGTTCCTGCTGAAGGATCCATGCCGGAGTGCCTCTCCAGCCCCAGATCCACCCTCAGCTTCAGCCAATGTGTTTGCTGACTGGGGGAGGCAGCCATTCAATAACCTCCTCCATGTTGGGGAGGAGAGACGCCCAGGGTTAACCCTGGCCTTGCTGTGGCAGACTGGGGGCAGACACAGCCAGGGAGCCAGCATGTCAGAGAAGACGCACTGCTTCTACTTCTGCTGTTTTGGGTGAATTAGAACTCGCCTAAGACTGGAGCCAGGCCAAAACAGAGACAGATGGAGATAGTTCAGCAGTGATATATATCACTGACTACAGGTCTACAAAATACAGTTGTTTACATCCTCAAATTACATCAACATAATTATACAATGTGCCCTCAACATATTTTCTATTTCTTTGTCTTTTACTGTTGTGTATCCTTTTTTTCTCCCTTGCTTAAATATGATTCCAGCAAAGTGATCTCAGGAGGTTTCAACAGAAGCATAACCCTAACATTACCACTGCAGCAGCACTATTCCACATTCTGCTTAAACTAGAGCCAAGCTGCATGAACTAGTTACTATACCAAAACATGTTCTAGTCAGCTCACAGATTCATTCAGCCCCTTCTTTTTCTCAGCTGTCCTCTTCTCTATCTCTCCTCCATAACCTCACCATGACTCGCTCCACTATCTCTCCCTTTATCTGCCCGCCTGCCTTTCTAGGGCACTGTGCCCCTCCTACTTTCATTCATACAACACCATGTTTTGTTTTCATGCTGGCTGGATGGGGGGATGGACGGATGGAGGGATGTATGGAGGGATGGATGGAGAGATGTATGGAGGGATGATTTCGCTCACGCTTCAACGACAAGAGGAGGTGGAGGCGGGAGCATCCTGGAGCGCTTATCTCTCATTAAGCTAAACACACAGGCATGTAAACCTCGCTGTGTCATTCAATAATTCACTTGCTGCTTCCCTAAAGACAACACAAACACACACAGAGTTCCAGTGAGGGCTTTAAATGCAAAGCCTGATCAAAGGTGTGTTGTGTTTACCTTTCCTTTGGCCACGGCAATAAAGAGACCTGGCTGCTACGTCCCCAAGGAAGGAACATAGGAGAAGCTGGGCAGCCAATAGTAGGCAGCCACACACGACAACACTTCCTGCTCTTAACACATAAAACCTCCTCTTTAATTGGCAGTGTTGTCTACAGGCAAAGTGCTGGGAACAATAACAAACGTGTTTTCACCCTAGAGCGATTTACTCAGGAGGACACATACACACACACACACTGCTGCTGGATTCACATTTACTATATTTGGACGCGGTGGGAGTCCTAAGCTTCAAAAGCTTTACTATAAATGCTTCAAGTGATCTGATGTAACACATTCATTCTGAGTGAATAAAAGAGCAAGAGGGGGAGGGGAAATAGTGTAAACAAAAACACACTGATTTCTGGGAGGGAGCGATGCTGCTGTCACAAGCGTCATAATGGATGCAAGCAAATGCACATAAACCTGCACATGTAAACCGAGGCAAAGGAAGGTTTGATTTGCAGACCTTTATTTGGTGTCCCCTCGTTCCCCACTTTCCAAATGACAATTGCAGGAAGCAAAATAGTGTCTTATTGAATATTGAAGTCAAATTCACAAATAGTCTCTGATTAATCAGTGGTAATCAGTGGTTAATCAGTAATCACTGGTGGCTTTTCCAGCAGGGCCAGGAAAGTCCTCTGCATCCTGCTTCCCAAGAATAACTTTTCTGTGTATCGCACACATCCTCAAGGTATAAAGATATTCTTGTCAGTCATGTGTGAGCTGCTGGCATGGACGTAACAGAATGTATTTTACGCAACAACAAGTCATGAGCTTTTGTTTTTTTTTGTCATCTATTATTTTTGTCTACGTGAAATGTATACTAGCTCTCCCTTCTAATCTGGACAACTTCAATCAGGGAAGCAAAGCCAGCGCATCTAACTCGATAAAACTTAATTTCCTTTTGGTGCAAACATTATGGGTTTGTATTTGATCATACATACCCAGTGGCTACAAAATGATTTAAGCCCTTACACTTAACCTACTACAAGTTATAGTGGTGGTAATGTGCACATCTCAAAACAACAAATGATCAGATTATCAATAACACAGATTTTTGTGTGCACGCTATTTCAACTTGCGTAAGATGATGGAGAAAGTGGACAATCTCTGCAACAGCCACTCCCTCTCAGGCTTACTGACATAGATGACAAGAAGAATTTCCAAATACAGGAAAGGAGGATGACCAGAGAGTTTCTATCTTGCAACAGTCTAGAGAAGTAAACAGATGAAACTTACACAACATACTGTATTGTGGTTAAAAAAACTGTTGAGCTTATGAGCTCACTGATCGGGTGAAAAGAAAGGGAGGCAGAGAGACAAACAATCTAAAACCAATACACTGAAATACCCATGTGAGCCCTCTGACTGTGTGCAGAGGGGGGGCAATGAAACCAGTGTTTGCACCCCGCTTCATGTCTTCGGGTATTAAAAGTAAAGGAAACTTGTTCATATCATTGTGTATTTTTTTTTTTTATTATTTTAAGCTTTTGATTTGGGTCAGTGAGGACGACATCACTTCCCTTTTTAGCAAAGAGGGGAGGAAGGCAGTTCCAAAGTGTTATTAGGACGATAAAAATAGCCCAGGGGAAATCTAAACACGATTGTGAGGCAGCAGTAACAATGTTTCTTGGGAATAAGATTCCAACAATCACCACATCTCCTTCCATTATATCATCTCTATTTATATAAGCCAGTTGAGTGGTCACAGAGACAATGAAGACCATGAGGCCCTGCAATGATCTTTAATATGCACACATGACTCACACACTGACGCCTAGATCCAAACCAGTAAATGTTTGGATAAGACATTGATGCATGTCCACAAGGTCTAACGCCAACAAGTTTTGGGCTAGGGCTCATCTTTGAACGACATGCACACACACATCACTCAGTAATGAGATTTTGTGGGTTACCACCGCAAGACGTTTACTGTTCTGCTTTATGTCACTGGGTCACCGTGGCTCAACTGCGCACTGTATATTACAGCTTGTAAGACAGTGATACACGTGCACAAGGACAATAGTCAATGTCAACTAAGTTATGTTGATTTGATGATGTGACGTCAAATGAAAGAAAACAGATCAAACGGATACAGAAAGTTATTGTGTCAATGGTATACCTATCTGTATGTCTACGCTAAGGCCGACTGTAATTGTTAAAAACTCCAACAAAACAGCAATAAAACAATTGTATTTCACAAATAACTAATCAATAAAGAACAGAACATCCTGACTGGTGATTTTCGTGTGTGTGTGTGTGTGTGTGTGTGTGTGTGTGTGTGTCTAACGGGTTGGCTAAACGACCCAAGCCTTATTGGGTTACGAGTTGCTGGAATGGGTTGAAAGAGAACAAGGTTTGTCTCTTGTTTGTCATACAAACACAAACACACACACATCCACCCACGCAAGTGCGATCAAGGGGCAGACAGAGGACTCTGTCATGTCGATGAAAAGGTGATGACCTTGAGTTCATACAGGGGTCTCCATCCCTTACGACTGCTTTTGTATATTTGTTAGTTGTTGTAACCTAAAAAAGCAGGTCGAGCTTGTGCAAAAGTAATGTTTGAGGACGTCCTGTTTACAAAACATGAAGTGGCATGGAGAGCATGATTCAGTTTAATCATTAAAAATCACCTATTAACATCAGTGATTCCTTTAAAAAAAAAAAAAAAAAAAAATTCCATCATCACCATAGAAACAGTCAGACAAATACAATTCACAATCGTTATTTGACCCTGGTTAAATTACAAACTAAACAAATCTGGACTTTCTGCATCAGTGCCACACACTGTACAAGCGAACAATTTCCACATACCTGCCTCAACTTGCCTCATTGTTGACTTACATAAACAGTAGCATGTTGTCAATGTTCCCATATTAGAAATACAAGTCCCTTCATGTAAGCAGAAAACCTCTAATATGTCCAGAACCTAGAGGGAAATTTAACTACACTTCACCTCTCTTAAGTCTAAATCATTCCATTATATCAACTAAAAAAGTGAGTGATGCTGCCAAGGTAGTAACACACCATGAAGACTTTAAAAATAAAGCTTTACCTCAAGAATTTCTTTCTTACACTAGTCAAGGAGAAATCTCAAAACTCATTTAACTGTTATCAAAGAAAAGCACTCTTGGCATTTGAAAAGCAGTAACAGATTCACATTTATTATGTGAGCGTTATTTGAGTAGATTGAGCGCGCACACACACAAACACTCATCAGTGGAGTCCCGCTTCACATTTAATGCAGTCACACACACTCCTATCTGATGGCTTCCACATATGACTACATGACACTGCTGACACTAATGGTCAATGAAAAGCTTGATGACAGTTTATTGTTTGAATCAAAGACAATTCAAAACAACTATCATACTCAATAATCATCATTCAAGTCCAGCTGCTGAAATACTTCTGCGTAGTTCTCCGATTCAAAAGAGAAAGCCTCCAATCATAAAGAGCCCTCTCTAATCTCTGCTTTAGTGTTGCCCCCTGCCACTCCACATTTGGCATATGGTGATAAAGAATTTTATATAGGTTTCAGCTGTTCCAGCAATAAATACTAAGTAAGACTCAAAGTACTGAGAACTAGCGAGTACACACATGATCACACCTACACAGATATGAAGATAAACACAGAGTGAAGGGGTGAATCTGGCTTAATGAGCATTCTGAGCATCCTTTTGCTCTCTGCTTTGTCTCTGTGTTCATTGATTTCCTTGTCTGTCTTCCTATATGCTGGCCAGCCCTACTGGCCCATCCTGTTGCCATGGAGATGAGTCCAGACATAGACTGTCTGCAGTAATTAGCAGCAAACTCCCAACAGGCGTTTTCTTATATTCCCCTCTAGTCATCATTTGTTTCATGTCCTCTCCTAAAATCACACTCTCCATTCAGCTTTCTGCTGCTCCCCCCTTCTACCAACCTGCTCGTCCCCACTGTCCCTCCCTTTGATTCACCTCTTTTCCTCTTGGCCCCCTTTACCTGTTTTCCTTCTCCCTCTGTCAAACCCAGCCACAGTGTTTAGCCCCAGGTGATGAATCTGTTCCTCCAGAAAGCCATAGCCACTAGATCTCATTACAGGCTCTTAGGATGGAGCCACAATCAATGTCCCCCCTCTCCTCTAAAACATCCTTCCTAGTCAGTGAAGCTACCTCTCCTCACCCTCCTCTTCAACTCCATCCCTCTGTTCACTGCCTCCTCCCTTCCACTCCTGCATCTTTAATTTTGTCTCACTGCCACCAGCCACATTTGCTGCTGGCTGCATTATTTCTGACGTGTAGAAACAAACATGAAATACACTCAGACAAACAAACCTACATCCTGGATCACACAAGCATGAAGTCACACACACACGTAGCTGCAGTAAATACACATCTGCCGTCTCTCTCACATGAACCCATAATAGACCAAACACATTCCAATACATACAGTCACAACCAAAACCTAAATCAGTACATGTTCTCTCCCTAATAGAGAGGCCCATACAGAAGTCCAGCAGGTTTTGCTGAATGGACAGTTCAATGACAGCGGGGAAGCGATGGCGAAAGGCAGAGGATGAACATCCATCTGGAGAATGAGATGCCTGTATCACCAGCCTCATGATTTCCCTTCCCCTTCCCCGCTACTGAGAATCAGTCACGCATATTTCTATATGTCACTCTTGCATATACAGAAGAAGAAACAGGAACTGTGGTGCTCAGGTCCAGGCTGCTATCTGATCGGGTCCAGTATTCAGGTATCTAAATACTCCTTCTGGCTTTCTGAACAATTACATGAAAGGCCTTTACTATGTAATCCTGGGATAGTACATGGATCAACCGATTTGGAAACTATCACCATCAACCATTCCAGTGTAGTTCCATGGTGATGTTGTACGCGGAGTTGCAATTTCTACTGCTGCTGGATGATCAGTTACCAATTAAGTACGTTTCATTTTGACCAACGACCTTCCATGTTCCACTTTGGCTTGAGATTGACTGCCTGTAACCACAATGGATGGTGGCTACAAACCCAAAATTGTTAATGTTCTTTCACTCTTAACTGTCACTTAATCATGGATTTATCCATGCTTCACTCGTGCAGGCTTATAGCGGCCAGCCAAAGAGAAATCAACTGAAGGGAAACTGTCTGGCTACACAAGACCAGTGGAGTTGTCCAACAGCTACAACATCGCAGTGAAAATTAAATGTCTGGACACTTGAAATGACATTAAACACTATTTTCTCTGCGTGCAGTATCTGTGTGTATTATTGCTTGTGGCAACATGAAAACAGACATAGCCACAAACAGCTGCAGAAAGTGATTTGAGATCTTTAACTGAGCACTCATAAGTGCAGCTTTATAGATGTAGTTGTGCTAGGATAAATACCCTGCTTCAGTGAGGTAATTCAATCAGAAGCACGGAGAAGCGGCCTCATCATGACTAAGGTGTTTTTATGTCTACACTTTCTGCCTCTATGGCCTATTATCTCCTCGTATTAGCCGGAGCGTGCAAGATCAAGAGAGAGAGATAGTGAGAACTCAGATTGCTCTATCCTCAGTTGACACAGAGAAAATGCTTATCAAAGAGCTGATTGTCACATATTCTGAGCCTCTTTGCCTACATTTTTCTCTCCTTCACCCTCCTTTGCTGTTTTGTCTTACCTGCCCCCGCTTATGTTTTGGAGGCTTTGGGTTCAGCTTGCCAGTAAGACCAGCACATGGATCTGCTGTCAGGCTGCACACTGCTTTTCCTAACAAGCTACAAAACCTGAAACACTGCCCAGAGCTGGCAATAAACTCCCCTCTTTCTTAGACTGGTGTCTAAAAACACTAAGGCCAGGCTCCATTTGGAAAATCTCTCCACTCAGAGACAAAACATAAGGTGAGTTAAGATATGTGCCATTAGTTCGGGTCTTAAGAACATGACCGACGCTGATGAGGGTAACAGTGCAGATTAAGCCTGCACAAAAACAAACAAACAAAGAAACCAGAAAACAAAAACAAATGGGTTATTATACCTCTGTGTCTTGCTGGTGAGACTTATAGAATGAAATCTTTATTAAACTCCTATAAAATTATTGCTTTTTTAACAATGTGGCTTCTCAGTGGTAACGCAAATAACAGAACCCAACACTTATTCTACGCAATTCAACAGACATATATGTAGTATTGCTTTGGCAATTTTTTTCATTTGGTTGCCACCACTCTCCTGGATCATATGTACACCAAATGGAAACTGCCTTGTACTGGTGTAGAAAATATCTATAAAATGTTTGTAGTTTACGTATCTTTGCAGCTCATCAGGAAAACTGTGAAGGCAAAGTTTCGGAATGGTTTCACTTTGATGGGAGCTTCACTACGCTGTGAAACAACACGGCCAAATGACAGGCAGCCCTGCTCGCACACACCAGGAGGAGTTGCTCAGGTCCCAGTCACGCATGCAGGTATAAGAGAAAAGCCACAGCACAATTCAAATCATTTCATGAGTATCAAACCGTGGGGAGACAGAGAGACTGTGCACGGCCCTCTCCCTTCCTGTAGCACTCTCTTTTGGGGTGACACGTTCGTGAATACATGACCAATTACTGTAAAGACGAGACAAGTCAAACACACAACACACATCAAAAACAAACTCCAGTCATAGAACCATGCCATTATTATATGACTGGCCTCTGTACAAGAATCTGGATCACATTAATCACCCCAGTTTACCGAAGGCACACCAAAACTACCATAATGAGAGCATTCCAGAATGCTTGTCACACATACTCTACATAAGGTATACTTGGTATGAATAGCAGCTTGTTGCAATGAAGTTGCTCTTCTATTCTGAGTAATTGTGCAGTGCTAGTACAGATGCATGGAGACAGATAAATATGCAGCGGTGCGCATGTGACGGCAACCACGCTTGTGCGGACAAAAGAACCCTCTTTCATGTAAACCTAAATAAAGTCTTAGACACCAGAAGGAGAAGATAAAGTGACACACATAAGTAAACTTAATACTCCTTCCTACACACTCAAGCTCCATGTTTGGTGTTTCTGCAGGCTAGCCAGCTGTACTGAGCAGTAGGCACAGTATGGGGGCCAGGGAGGGATGGCTGCAGTGCAGATGCTGGCTGCCCTATTTCATATTCACAGCATAACACTAAGCAGAGTTACGGTACACAGCCAAACAACAACATGTGCACATATGCATTCATGCACATACAGAGGAGCAGCTGCCAGTCCAGAGGACCAAGAGTATGGCAGCTTATCAAAAACAACACCAAAAATTAAAAGAAGAAAGAGGGAAGGAAAACTGGCTGCAAATGTTGGACAGAGCATAGCATTAACATTCTACCATTTCATCACACCCCAGAAAAAATAAATTTCTGCAGATGTCATCGAGATATTACGCATGTGAATGACTGCTGTTTGCATCAGTTATCCTCATCACAACTGTCTCTTTCCTCTGTGTATATTACACAAGGCCACAGAAAAGCTATTTAATAAGGTTAATGAAGCAGTGCAAACAGAACCAGACTTGAGGGTTGAATTTAACTGAACTGACCTATTAGTCTCACCTACAGTACTTACAATACCACTTAATGATTAGCAATAATTAATTATCAATTACTGATTATATTGCCTATTGGTAATGGTTACTTGCATTAGCAATAAAATAATTAATATTTGTATGACAAATTATATTATTTATCCCAAGGAAAAAAAATTTAAATAATAAAAAAAAAATCGAGTCCCGGCCAAATGTGTGTATATTGATAATAATTTTATTAATTAATTTTAATGTTTACTATTCATCCCATTTCTGTCAATTAAACCAGTGTCACGGTCTTGTCATGTAATAGCAATGTGCACAAGAAGAAATATTAGGTACACAATGTTCTTGTAAGATGAAAAATATGTCCGACTTTGCGTCTCACAAATAAATCCTTCATGAAACACATTAAAAAAAGAGCAGGACATGGAAACATTATATACACATAAAACATGAATTCCAAAATCAGGTATAATTTAGATAAGATTGGGAAACATATTGTCACAAATATTTAAAGTATAGAGTAACTCTGGTAATGGTATCACTGATATCCTCCAGTCTGACCTTACTCAGAAACGTTTCCATCAGCATTGAAAGTGGCCAATGAAAACAACCGTGACAACTGACCAGGGGTATCCTGGGCGAGTGTGGGGAGACTGGTTATGGAGAGCGCTAGTCATGTGAAAAATAGCTTAAAGTCAGCTTCCAGCTCAAATGCCTCAAAGGAGTTTTGGGAGACATGGGATTTCTGTAAGAACAGCAACTTTGCGTTGCTTCTGTTGGCTGTACATTTGGTCATCCATTTTCTCAGATCATACCCCTGCTCCACTGGGCGCATGCTGGGAGGAAGTATGTGAGGTTGACAGCATTTGGTAGAGGGACCAAGGCAAACTTATGACACTTTTGCGTAAGGGTTGGATCCCCACATACCCAGGCTGTAAGAACAGCATGAGTTGTGATTCGGTTCGACATGAGCAGAATATCAGATCAAAGGCGTTGCCTTGTTCCATGTCGATCATCACTCACACCAGTGAGGACAACTGTTATAACAAAGACAATAAAATACAGATTGTGTCGATTATTGGTGAAACACCCATTTAAGTTTCCCAGGCCATTGGTGGCAAATCACAGGAACAACAGCTTAAGTCCAATGATAATTTAATAATTCAATTCAAAAGAAATGTCAAAAAACGTCTCATCTCACAATAAGTGAAAGTTTCATGGATCTGGATCCACTTTCAAAACTACTGAACTGCTCCTTGGTCACCTCTGCACCAATTTGCACCAAAAATTTCAATAATTTTTGGAATTCTCTTGCTCTCACACACTCATACACACACAGACACATACAAACATGACTTCCATGGTAGAGGTAAAAAAAAAAGAATGATATGCATAAGTATTGTACAAAATAAGAAAAAAAAAAATAGAGATTAGATGTCAGCCTAGCCTATGCTAAAACCGTACAAGTACAAGAGAGCTAATATAGCTAATTTATATGACACGACTAGTGAAGATGATGGCTTGTTGCCTGCCTGCCAGTCCACCCCTCAGATATGTCCCTGCTGCAATGGTAATGCAGCATGTGCTTCGCTAAAACCTCCCCTAATTAAAATCTTGGTTTCAATAACTGCCTTAGTAGATTTGACACGCAAACGCTTGCACACACTCGCACACACACACACACACTATGATTGTGCGTGTGTGTCAAAATGTAGAAATGCATTTAAATGCAAACATGTATCTACAGGATGATGAAGTGAAAAAAGAAATCCAATCTATACTAAATTTAACTGAATCTGAGGGATGTTGCAGCTGCAAGTACTGTCTGAATGAAGGTAAGCCTTAGTTGTTCTAATTTATGTATGATTCTTTGCAGTAATTTATTTAGACATTAATTAATTGGGAGGTTCCATCTGATTCCCGTCCCTAAAGGCCATGCAGAAAATGTGCATTTTTGACAGCTTTGTAAGCCAAACATGTTTGCCTCTTAGAAATACAACAACAGAGGATGTTTCTTTCATCCTAGTTCTCCACATTCTAATACAGGATATACAAAATGCAAAACAGACTATAAGAGCTTGATGCTCCAAGACTTACTGAACAAAGAGCTACAACAAAGAGTTGTACGCACGGCCTCCAATGTTTGGATGTTTTTAGCTATGTTACACTTATTCCTCTGGCAATGAATGTGCTGCGTAAGCAAAATAAATAAAACAAACAAACAAAAATCTATATTACATTAGGTTTCAACAACTCAAAAAAACAAAGAGCAGTCAGCATTGGCTCTGTGTCAGGCTAGAGTACAGGGCGTCTCTTCGGGAGCTGGACTGGCAAACACAGGGAGAGGGATTTACATACATACTTTGTGACTTGAACCACACAGGATGAATTGCTTGTATCTGCGTGTGTGTGTGTGTGTGTCGGTGTTTGTGCGTATGTATTATGCACATACATAATACATGACAACAGGACACGGGACAAAAGGATGAGGAACAGAACACATACGTTATGAAGGTATAAGGGGTGTGTGGGGCTAAAGAGGCCCTGCTTATCCTTGGGGGAGCAGGTGCTGTCATCTGAGGCCCTCTGGGTGGGTCGGTGGGTGGATGGCACAAAGAAAAATAGCCTTTCAATGGAACACAGGAGCCAGAGGTAAACAGGGGGAGAAATAGCCAGACAGACTATACTTGTGCCTTGTGGCTAGTTTTATGTCTGCTAATGTTAACAAAACACAGACAACAAAATGTCCTGTATATCCCTATCTACTGTATTCGACATAGATTTGCTGCTACATTCTCCTGATTTCTTAGAGTTAAGAGCCAATTGCTCAGAGTACCTTGAGGGTTGTTTTGAACTAAAAGTAACTGTTCACATCTTCTTGATCACATTGCTTTTTGAACATGAATGCAATCTGCTTACATGATTAAATAAATTATAAATGAACACAAATGGGCAAAGGCAAGCAGATCTAAAATCCACAAATACAGAAAAAAAATGATGGACAGGACAAATCTGTTGGTACTGCCAAAATAAGAAACGGAAAGATGCTGCCTCCAGCTTAGCCGGCTACTGCAGTGCTGTTATGAAATGTTGCTGTTCTGCAGAAGTTTGTGTGTATGTGTGTGTGAGACAGAGGCAGACAATACACTTGTCAGTTGAGTATGCAGTGGTTTGTGGTGCTGTGGCAGTTATATTCATCCATAGACACAAAAACAGGTGGCTTCCTGAATAGCTCACCTGTGCTGAGCAATGAAATTAATGAGCATAAGTCATGAAGCAAGGATGCAAAATGTGTCAACTGTTCTATTGCTTTGCCTCGCTGAAAGCATTACAAAAACAAATCAGCTTGACAACTGTCAGGGGCTTTTGATGTAGTTGTACGATACCTGCTGTAACACCACAACATCTCTGCATAAAAGATGTGATTCTCTGTCACATAACGGGGGACTGGCAAAAGTAAACAGGCGTGCATGCGTATATGTATGTGTGTGTGTTTACAATTAATTTTAAAAAGAACAAAATGGGCAGAATTGAATCAGCTCCGTAGGGAAAGTCTGTGTGGCCAGGGGGACGGCAGTTAACGGGACTGTGAGCAGGTATTTGTGACTGATCCTATCAGCGGCCATGCCTGACTCCTAGAACGAACAAGCAAGTGTTTGTTCAGGAAACATCACTGCACACACAGTGACGTGTGTTTGTGGTGATGGCTCATCTTTTTAAGAGATAAAACACAAACTGCTGTGCTGTTTTCATTGGGTCACTTTAACACTAGACCAGTGTTTGGAACAGAACATAGATAGTAAGGTCAATTCCCTGGTGTGGTGGTGTGCGAAACAATGAATAATTTTATCCAGTGAAATTTGTGCCCACCAATCAGGCCTCGGCTGCAAAAAAACCCCATCATCAGTAGAAAGAAGGAAAGAAAGAACATTACTCTTATTGATCCTGATAGGGGGATTATTTTTCATTTAACCCATCCTAACAATGAGGAGCAGTGAGCAACACTCACATGCGAACACACACACACTAGCGCCCAGTGACTGACTCCAGATCTTCCTCCTAGTGCCTTGGTCAAGGGCAATGGCAGGAGTAATTAGAACACGTTTTTCTGGGTGGGGGAAAATGGAGCAGAGGAAACACATGCAGACAGGGGGAGAACATACACACACAGAAAGGTGTGGTGGTCGAACCCCGGATTCAAGCCCACGACCTTCGTGTTCTTCAGTGCTAACAACTGGGCCACGGTGCTGCAAACATCTACAAGTAAATGTAAAAAAACAAGAACTAACAAACACGACCAATAAGAGACTGAGGCTGACACACTCAGCCAATGAGCTAGCATGCGGGAACAGCACCATGTGTCATCACAGCTATTTTTCTGCAGTCCAGAAAAGTGCTATTGGCACATTTGTCTCTGACACTGGTGCATTTCAAACGACGAGTCTAGAGCATCTGTCTCAATCTAAACATGCACATACTGTCCACAGTATGGAGTTATGGTGTGTTAGACGGTCCGTTCTCCACACATACATCCCTTCAAAGAGAACTGGGAGCTTGGCTTGTCATCAAAGCTTTTTGCTGCGTCCATCACTGCCCTCAATTTCTCATGGATACACTGAATGATAGACGCATGGCGCTGCGTTTTTGTCTTTTGGACATTGATGGACATACTTGCTTACTAAGCCTTTCGGGTTTTTTTATGAATTCACTGACTTTCCTGGTGATCATCATAAATATACATGCAATCAAAGTTATGATTAAGAAATTACAGTCAGGTTTTGGGAGGCCTTTCCCCATTTTCTGAATGATGCATTGTTGATTTTTTTTTAACTAATCTTATTATTTTTATTTTCCTTAATGGTCCTATCACCTCCATAGTTCACATCTCCTTTTGTTTGCTGACCTCCCTCTCTAGGGCCTCTTCCCTACCCTGCTGATGTAAACTCCCTCATCAAGGGTCACAATCCCACCAAGATGAGCCCCACCAAGTTCCACCCATGGTCCTCCCATTCCTGCTCTGGGAGGGACCGAGGCATAAACACACACAGACACACAAAACATAGGAACCAGCTCTGGCCTACTTCCATGCATACATGTCTGTGCAAGCAACAACACACACATATTTGCCTCTGCTCACAAACTCCTTTCCACCCACAGGCCCAGCAACAAATTAGGCTATTCTGCTGGAACTAGACAGATGGAGGTCCCTCCTTTCGCATGGTCTGCCTTAATTGGGTGAGGCAGGCAGCAAGAAGAGAGATGGTGGGTGATAAGTGGCTGTAGACCAGCATTGCTCCCAGGGGGCTTGGATTTTATGTGGGTGACAAGCAATGCTGTTTGTTATCTGATGTGTCAAACTCAGAAACCTGGTAGTTATATTCGTTCCCACTCTTCTCCCAATATAAGTGCATTGTTTAAAAATCTTCAAATGAAGTAAATCTTGAAACTACATGTGAATTTGTTTATCAGCGGTTTCTCCATGGTCTCCTACGTCAATAACAACCTCACCGAAAGGAAGCCATTACTCCAAAATAGGTAGTAGTTTTCTGTGTCCAATATTCTACTTTTCTGATTGACATTAACCACACTGGATTGCATGTTTTTTGTACATACATTAGCAATGTTGTTGATATTAACAACAATCACCAACTACAAATACTGTAGTTGGTGTGTATTTTATTATTATCATTATCATCATAATTCTAATTTATCATTTTAACTTTTATTATCATTAAAAACACCATCATCATCGTTATTAACATTTCTTCCCTTCTGGACAGCGCATTTGTGTTTAATGTTCAATTGTCGTGGTTCATTTTATTTCTTTGTCATATAAGATTTCCGTTATATAAGATTTCAATTGTTTTTTTGGTTATTTTTATGTGGAGCCCACCAAGACTAGCCATCACTTTCTGGAAGCTAATGGGGATCTGAATAAAGACTAGTATATGAATGCAAGCGCAACTAAATTGTTCCTTATTCCTCTGATTAAAAGAAAAACCATATCATGTAGAGTATTCAGATAATACATGCCTATAGTATGTAGGCAGTCCCTTCAAAATACCAGCAACACATGGTATGGAGAGTCATCTCTGTTAAGGACATGTGAGACTGTGTAAAACAGACAGTTGAGCGCAGTGTGTCTGGCCTGACAGGCTGTGAGCAGAGCAGAGGAGCATAACCTTTTTTAGTTATAACAATGTCATTACAACGCCTGGAGCGGCAGGGAGGCAACAGCCAAAGCATGCCAAGCATTGGCTGGGTTGCACATCATCCTGCCTGGTGATGCACACACAAACACATGCAACGTGAGATGCTCGCTCATTAGCTCATAGTCTATATAGAGGGATGGGCTATTCAGTGTCGTATTCAATATATTTTCAGAGATGATTAATATAGACAGTCATTTTGCTTCAGAAGTAGAGGCTTTGCTCTAAGTTCAATGTCTCACAGAGAACAACAACACATTTTTTCCACATCATCCTATTTTGTCACACGCCATCTTATTCTAACATAATTCACTATTAACTTAATTTAAGATTAATCAATAGCTCTTCAGCAACAATTAAGCTTTTGCCTCAGCTTAGCGGTTATCTTAGGAATGTGCCAGCTATCACTGGCTAGAAGTGTATGATTAGGTAATGATGTGTGCATTTGGACAGCACCTTGAAAGAAAAGTGACTTGATAATGTTCTGAGATGCCAACCTGCATGTTACTGAATATAACTGAACAGTGTTTTTAACATGAGTCATTCCGACTCTCAGGATGAGTAACTGTTGCCCAAAGGTAATTTTCTGTGTTATTCGAAAGGAACTCACTCAGGAAACTAGAAACTAGTTTCTACAATAGAAGTACTTCCTAATTTAATTGAGGACTTTTGGCGTGAAAGTGCCTTGATAGGAATGCTCAGCTACTCTGTCTCCCACTGTGTCCCTTCCACTCTGTTCAGACATAACAATAAATTTCAGATCTGTCAGTATTTGAAAGGAAAAAAAAAACATATAGCCAGGCAAAATGTGGATTCCATTGTTTTCACTGCTGAGCTGCATGCAACTGCAGACAAAAAGAACTACTTCTACTATTACTGATATATCACTCCATCTAAATAAACCTGAAAAAAAGGCTGAAACACCACCTGCAGTCTTAATCATATTGTTCTAGGTTCATAAAGGCTACAGCACTCGACCTCAATTTACTGTGGAGGTTAGCATCTCCAGATACTGATCAGAATCCATTATGTGATCCACACAAGTTCATAATCTTTCCTCCTGTTTGCATAATCCTCCTGGTGGTTCAACACAACCACTGTCCTTGTGTTTATTTACCCTTCACCTCAGCTTTGGTGGATTGATGCAGCACACAAGCCCTTCTTTCACACACATGAAACACAGCAGCAGAGCATAACACTATCCTCAAAGCTACACACAAAGTGAAAGCGGCGGAAAGAAGCTTGATAATTACTAAGCATCAACAAATTACGTCTCAAACAAACAAACTTAAGACTGGACAAATTTGTTATAACCAATCGTGTGAGGAATAACTCAGGTGTGGACCAATCACGGGCGTAAACACCAGCAAGGAGGCCATCTTTAGGAACAGGAGCCAGGGCTGACAAGTTTGGTCTATCATTTTGAGGCCCAGAAATTCCTGCATGTCTGCATACCACAGTGTGCGAGGGGAAGGAAGAGGGGAGAGAGAGAGAGCACAAAGCAAAGGGACAGAGAGGGAAAAAAGAGGGAGAGGGGAGGGAGCGCAGAGGGGTGGATCTTTCACACAAGTTGAAGCAACACAAGCAGGAAAGACAAATGCAGAGAATAAGAAAGACAGGGGGAAATCAATTTCTTCTTTTTCAGCATGCTGTTTTAGTGTTGTCTGAGGATTTTTTTCACACATGTTTACATGACTCGATATACTAACTGTGCGTCAGTGAAACAACAACTTGTAATCATTCCTCATGTGGATGGTGGGGCCATCAAATGTACTCAGAATGGAAGTGATGGTGAGGGAGCAGGCGATGAATACTATAACCGTTAAGTCTTTACAACCTCACTTTATAATGGGGAACATTTTTGCATGATCAGGACAGAAAAGTGGAGAGAGAACAAAAATGGGCGTGAGGCCAGGAAAACACGGGTAAGACAAAAGACGAGGACAACATTCAAGCAAAGACAGTGGCCAGGCCAGAAACCTTGTCTACAGCTTTAGCCTCATTTTATGAAGCTGGTAAACCACAATCTCAACTAAAGCCCTCAGTCCACTGACACTCCAAAAGGTTCATACCTGTGTATTAAATCATTACACTTGAAAGGCACCTGTTACAACATTTCAACCTAGACGTTATAGATTGAAGAAGCCTATTACAACAATGCCAATTTTGCATCAATGCCAAAAGTTTGAGATGACACAGTGATATCAACTATGATGACGAGATACAGACTGTAGACTGGTTTCAGTATTGTGAATATAATTTGTGAGGCCATACTTTGAGATGACCTACCCAAATGTCACCCACTGTAAGTTGTTTCTGGTACACAGCTGGGAGGAAATTACTGGGAGTTCACGATAAATTATTAAGCAGCTAGTCAGTTTCATAGCTATTATCTTACACAAGATATTCGGTCTTGATGTGTTATTTGTAAATAAATTCAGGAAAGTTGTGGAGAAGAGATAGAAGAGGGAGGAATATCATTTCTCTTTATCTGCCACTGTTGCTAGGGAAACACACATTACACAGTTGTGATGTCTTTGTGAACGCTCCTGGCCAATCTGTTTGTAAGTGTTTGTGTACACATGTATCCATGTAAATGTGCATGTCTGCGCATCATAATACTGCAGCTATTGCCAGCAAATGCTCCACTGGATTCCGACCTCACTCCTTCTCCTCCATCCTCTGTGTGAACACCCTTGACCCGGGTGGGTCAAGCCAGGGTTACATTCTCCCAGTAAATTGCCCTCTGCATCAGTCCACCCTGGCCTCATCTCCAAGCCCAGTGTTACGAGTATCGCATTAAAAAGAGAAAGGTTCTCTGGATGGCTCCATTACAGCCTGCAGAGGGGTGGTAACCATCTACGCTCTATTTTACTGAGAACTGTGCTTCTTTCCCAAGACACTTAGCACATTCTGGGTAGGACTACACTTCCTGGAGGGGACAGCGTGATTTTCTGCACTAAGAGAAATGTGTTGTGAGGGGGGTGGGGGCGGCGGTATAGTGGTTCAAGAAAAAAAGCTGTTTCTTGAAAGCCAAGGACATGACATTCAGCGAAGTGAGCTGGGTCTGGACAGAACTACGTGGAAAGGGTTGGGTTTGGAAGCAACTTCAAGGATGGGGCGGTTAAGTGAGGGCAAACAAGTTCAATTCAGGATAATTCAAATTTAGAAACCTGAAGCTGATTCTCAACACTGACACTGACTTTTGGCTTTGTTATGTACACACAGGCTTTACATATTTAATTTTCTTTTGGCCGTACCTTGGAAGGTAATGCAACAACAAAATTCTTGACATTTCCAAATGTCCAAACATCTCTCCTGACCTCGTCACAGCCAAACCATCATACCACCTCAAAGTCACCCGTGAAATTCCAACTATTTGCAGAAGCATGAGCACTTGATATTCCAAATACAGTACATACCAGTTGTGCTTACAGAAAACATGTGGTATGAGGTCTCTATGCACAAACCCGCAGTTAATGACATACGGGTTCATACAAGGACATACATGTTCAGTTATGGGACGCAACTATAATAAAGGACATGTGGTGATATTGTTAATAAAGTTAAAATACAAAGAGTTTTGACCATAGATGAGTGACGAGATGAGTTTAGACCTTGGCACGTGCATACACAGAAAAGGGTCTTACTTTTAAAACAGCATCACTTTTTATTTCTAGTGTGTGCTACAAGTTTTTAATTATTTTTCACTGGATATTATTATGTGTCACGTGATGTTTCAATACGACGACTTGTGACTGTTGTCGGTCAACCTGCATCATTACATTGTGTACGTGCGGAAGGCTGACAGAAGAACTGAGACCTGGCAGTCATCTGATCTGACCAAGCAGCTGAAAACAATCCCATTTCTCAATCAGAGGGAGGGTCGTGTTATTTTCTCCCCTTACACACAAACATGTTATGCAATCCTTGCAGCTCACCTCTAGTCCCGGCTGCCACTATTCTTATGTGATCAAGCAGGCTTTACACAGTGGTTACAATCCCGAGGGCTTTCATTACACTTATATCACACAAAACGTAAATAGGTGTCTTCTACATGAAAAGCTATTATGGACAAATTTTGTGATCGGTTTTGTTTCACTGTCACAATTTAACAGTTATGGATTAAAAAAGCTGCAAACTTAAGCCTTATAGAATCAAACCAATTTGTCTAGCAATACTTTCCTTTCATTATTCTCCCGTGTAAATAATACCCCACCACTGCACTCCTTTCCCCAGCAGCCTTCCCTCAGGGCCTAGTTGTTGAGCTTGGGAGTAGGAAGTGCTTTGGACAAAGGCAGGAAATAATGAGGAAGTCCTTTCACACAGCTCAGGCTACAACAACCAATTGCCTGCCAACATGCTTTCCTCCTCAGCGCAGCTCTCAGCGGCACTAAATACACATGTACACACTCAAATGCACTGCAATTAAGAGGGAACATCAATCAAGCTGTCAATATTTCTTTGTAAGTTGTTAAATATGTATTATTAAGATGAAAGAGAATGCAAGCATAGCGAGAATATTTCTCATAATACCGCAATCTACGCGCACCAATTGTATCCTCAAAAGACCCCATCCCTTCCTCACTGTAGTCTCTTCAGCTCGAACAGCGGGCAGCAGTGTCGGTGCCAATTGGAGCACAAACACACACAGAGCTGTGTGCAAGTCTGTATGCACTGTACAAGTATCTATTTGCATGTGCACTTGTATCTGCATGTCTATACATAACTGAATGTGCAGTGTGTGTTAGTGTAAACGTGCAGCAGGGTGTGAGAGTGCCAGTCCATTGATGAGCTGCAGGAGACAGGCGAGAGTGTTTCAAATCGCCTGGGGTTCTCGGCTAGCACTGCCTGCTACTGCACTCACTGCATGAATGGACCATGCCGCGCTCAGAGCAGCACGCACACACACACAAACATGCACACACACACATCCGATTCCTGCCTATCATAGTTACAATGGACATGTTAACAAGGATGTGTGTTGTCAGAAAGGAAAGAGGGAGAAAGGAAAAGAAAAAATAATGCCTCCACCCATCCATGTCTTTTTATATTCTTCTTTCCTTCCTTCCATCCCACCTTGTTTTCTTCCTGTGCCAGTTTATGTCTTCTTCTCTCATCTTATACGATATTCACGGTAATTCAAAGACAAGTGAGGGTAAGTGCATGTGTGTGTGAGGCAAGCCACCAGGGAAAAGCTTTAACCATCACAAATGAACAGCATCAGAGAAGCTTGACTGTGTCTACAGAAGTGAATGATAGAAAGGCGAGAACAAATGCATGCGGCTCTCCTCTGTGTGTGTGTGTGTGTGCATCACTGTGAATGAGTGTATCACTATCAGGATCAAATCACATCCAATACACTCAGATCAGGAGCTGGAACAGCTGCCTTGACTGGCCTGACTCAAATAAGCAAAGGAAATGGATGAATGGACGAACTGAAAAAGAATCATTTCCTGAAATGCAAAGGTTGCATGTTTTTAAGCTTTAGTCTTACTAAGGGTCTTTTCGTTCAGATTTGAAGTAAAGCAGATCGGTGATACACAAATAGTGTATACAGGCTAATAGATACTTTATTAATCCCGAAGGAAATTTAAGTCTTTCAATAGCTGATAACAACAAAACACCAACAATAACAAAAGAACAAAAATTATAAAAGAAGCATAGAATATATAGAACAATATAACATAATATAACATGATATAATATAAAATATAAAATGTAACCAACCAATATGACAATGTAACAGAACATAATGAACCTAACAATTCAGTGTAGTCTATCAATACTACGATCAGAACCAAAACCTTAGAGTTACTCAACTCCTGGAACAAGAAGAAAAGAAAAAGGACGGTCATTTATACCTCATTAGAGACATCGGCAGAAAGAGAATGAAAGCAAAAAAGAAGAAGAAACGGGAGGGAACGTCTGAGCAGAGACATTTTAACACCCCAGCTAAAAGGCTGGGCTGGATAAGTGTGCTTGCTTGGTTGTGGGCGCAGGCCAACAGCACACTTCACTGAGCACCTCTACCCTTAATACTCTTGTTTTCTTTCTCGCTTCAGACAGCCCTAGCTTGGCCATTACACCCTGGTAAAAGTGTGTGTGAGAGAGGGAAAAAGAGAGAGAGTGTGTGCCTGAGAG
>OMNV01007896.1:66541-85005 GCA_900303265.1 Brotula barbata | reverse complement strand
ACACAGGATGCCTTTTTAACAACTGTTTGAAATGCCTGACACGCGACACACTTCTCTCTCTCTCTCTCTCTCTCTCTCTCTCTCACCCTCCCCCTCTCTCTCTCTCTCTCCCTCCCTCTCTCTCCCTCTCCCCTTCTCTCTCACTTGTTTACTCACTCACCCCAGCTCTCCTTTTTGGGCACGTTCAGAGTCAGCACTGACAGATTGTTTAAATGTCACCCCTGCTAGCAGTAGCCTGTGATGTTATCTGTTTTGGGTTATTGGAGGCCATCGGACCGCCTGCAGTAGCCCTTGAGGCCAATCTTCTAATGCACTGTAGCTCTCCACTCATCCAGCTTCACTGAAAACCAATAAATTCACCAACACTGACACAGCCAAACCAAGCTGTAAAGATAAGGCTCACTACTGGGCTACGGAAGGTCATATAGAAGAAAGAGCCATTATCAGTAGATAATATGAAATCAAAACAAATAACAGTGTGAAATAACTTGCATATGCGTGTGTGTAATTTGTTATTTGATAAAGAAAATGTGGAATATAAAAGACATTTTGGATGCATTAATTATTACTTCACATGTAATAACCTGTGCCATGATGTTTTAGAATACTTAATTAATGTCATCCAAAAGGAGTTAGTGATGTGTTATGTTAGAGAGGCATGTTTGTGTGTTTGCTGGTATTTAGTTCAGGTGATCAGTTGGCACTCCGTGTTTATCCCATAATGTTATCTCGGCATGAGATTGTTAATTAGGAGCTTAATTTAGTAGGCCGGCATATGTTACCATTGGCTTAGGTTGACATTATTAAGCCAGTGCTGTGCGGTGAGTCTTCTGTGACGCTACAGTAAGGATTTTTTATGTAACTCTTACATTCCACTAAAAGGTAAGAAAATAACCTCTCAGAATTTTGTATGTTTTATCTGCCTCATGATTCTCGCTGCGTCTTGTTAATTTTGTCTTCTCCTCTATTTGAATTTACCTTTTCACTGTAATTCATATGTACACAAACCAAGCCATCTACACATAATGGCAATCACCAGAAGGTTTGGCACAAACCCATTCAGCAGGCTTTGAAGCCACAAGTGTAGCTCAGCCCTTATAATATGTGTGTGTATCTGCGTCATAGGCTCTGTGTTTAGAAATGTAGGCAACCAGCCGGCCACAGACTTCTTGGAAAATCAAGGGTAAGGAATTATATTTGCTTTTTAGAGCTTTGCTGACAGTCACCACTACTAATCACATCTAAGCCCCAACTTTAAAAATGACATTTTTCAGTTAATTCTCTCGTTTTGGCTGTGGATTGATGAAAGTAAACAGTCCCCCTATTTCCATGTCCTAAATCTCATTAATGTATAGTCTTAATGCATTTATTTATCGGTAGCATATACTCTTTATCCATATAAGCTTACAGTTGGCACAGTTTTGCTCAGGTTTGTTGGTCAGCAGGTCTTAAGGAGAGCTGAAAGAGGAGACTGGACTGAATACAAAGCCTTCTGTGCAGGGGGTGTAAGCAGAGACTGTACTAATCAATCTGCTCGCCCACCACAAAGGGAACCCTAGCTTAGGTTACCCAGTAGATCCGCACCATATAGTGGGTAACCTTAGCCCGTATTGTTGCATTATCCACATGCACACACACACGTTCATATTTGCACTCAGACAGGCAGACAGGCAGGCAGGCACAGAGGAAAAGGTACATCTATTACTACATATGAACATACACACGCATACTGTACACTGCCCCCACTTCCACCAGGAACGTGGTGTGGCACTGAGCTTGTCATCCTGGGAGAGACGTATCCTTCTCTCCCTCAGTAGTAAACTGAGCTTTCTAAGAATGTGGGCCTGTGTGTCACTGATGATCACAAGACCCTGACACACTTTGCTTGCAATGAGAGTGGGAGGAGGGAAGGAACAAAGTCTGTGAGGCTTATCCCCCATGTGAGAATCCACAGGCAGCGTGGCGGTCAGTCAGAGGCCTGCTGAGCCTCGTGTCAAGCCATAGTGGATGGCACTATCGCCAGTGGTTCAAGCCATTTCCTGTGGTTACTGTGGGAACACAACAGTTGTCAGGGTGTGTCACAAACAGCCAACAGTCTGCATCTCACTGAAACATCTCCCAGTGAGGTGGAGCTATTATTAGCTTAGGTACAGCAAAGCCTCTTAGAGATCTTTATTTAACCGGATTGGCTGTCTGATGTATGGACACTTGAGGAGTGTGTGACGCACCTGGTCTTGAGGAAGAGTGCATGGGCTCCGCACCCAAGGCCACAGAATGACAGTACCACTGTGTGCCTCTCCTCTCTCCTCATAAAGGATGACCGGGGTCTGGCAATGACGGGGGGCTTCCCAGCCCACCCCACCCCTTTCCTCACCGTATTTTCACACCCAATGCTCACTGAGGCAGAGAGAGAGAGAACTGAAACATTTCTAATCTGTTATCTGAGGACAACAGTCCAAGGACAGGCTCAGCCTTTTTACAGCTATCATTACTACGTAGAGCTGCAACTAATTTATTTTGATAATAAACTTATCTAAAGATTATAGGATCAGTTAATCAGCTAATCAAATGATTAATGCGAGTATTAATCAATAGCTCTTAATTGACTGTTGTGTGTGTCTTAGTGATTGTGTGTGACACATCCTAGCTAATGTAGCGTTCGAGATATATGGGACTTTTGAAGTTACTCTTTTTAGAAACAAAAACTCAGGACTTGTACTTTTGTAGCACCAAGAGCAAGGCCTCAGATTAATATTCACACACACACACACACACGCACCAAACAGCAATCTCAAGACCTCATCAAACTGTGTCTTCACTTCCAACGCCTACGCTAACATTACTGACAAAAACTTAAAACCATCTTTGGAAATTACTAAAAAAAATCTTTTATTATGCTGAACAATATACACAATTAAAGAAGCCTACCAAGAAATTTAATATAAGTTAATCTACCCAGAACAAAAAATACATAAGGTTATTAGCATTGACAATATTCATTATGATAAGCATGCTAGCTTGTTTTGTTGAGCAATTAAATGGGTTCGGTTAGCATATGCTAACGCTAACATTAGCTAATTATCTATCGATGTACCTGTCTGCAATAATCTGTCTTACCTTGTCTGGTGCTGACTTTGGGTTCAATTCTAGCCTAGTTGGACAGCTGACTACACTGACAGGATGAAGGAGGGAAGCTCAACTCAGCTTTTTGTTTTTATTCCCTTCCAACTGTCCCAGCCTGTCTGGCTGCAGCGCTTTTCTGATGAAAGCACATCATGCATCGCTTCAGCTTTAAGTAGTCTTGAACCCTGTCAGACAATGAAAATGTGGACACGATTTTATTGTTGACGTTGTCGATAATGTGAACTACCGATTGCAGCCTTATTTATACCATCTCATACCTTATACAGCCATACCTTTTTAATCTGAAAGAAGGTGCCAATGACCTGGCAACCAGAGCAGGCATTTTGGTACACGGTCAGAGTTAGAGTGATGGTCTTTGAGGATAATGTTAACGCTTGTTTTTACATCCTGTTTTTATAGTTTATATTTAAAATTTACCTGCCTAACCTTCTCCTTCTCCTCATTTTCCAAGCTAAGAGTCTTGATACACTTCCCTTGATAAACTTAGCCCCTCAGAGCAGTAAGAGGAGAGGCAGACGGGGTGGCTCTGCCCATCCCTTCCTCTCTCAATCTTTTATTTTTATTTGGTGAACCATGCTAATGAAGACAGATCCTGTGGGGTGGGACTGATGGCCAATCCGCCTCACTCCATTAGAAAAGCCTCTCGATGAGGACAAGATGTGAACATTCACCAGCACAACAGGGAGATTGTTTTTCAACCAACCCACAAGCTCTCAGGAAAGGTGATCTTTGTTTTGATACAGGGATGCACAATATATGGTTGCTGTCACCTCTTTTGTCTACGTGAAAATGTCTCAACTAGTCTGTAGGATAAGGGCATTTAAGTGTATTTATTGACATTGTATGGGAAATATGAGAAATCTAAGATTTGTTATTCATTTATCAGACTGCAACACAGTGCAAAATATTGATAGGAATAGTATTTTAAATGTTAGCAATTTTATTAATCATTTATATCATCTCAGTCTTTATGCTTCATTGATTCCATAGAGAAAAATTTTCAGCACCGTAAAACAACAATAAAGTCCAACACGTCACTATAAACTCAATGGTTAGGTGTGTGGCCTGTGTGAGAGTGGAGTGTGTTAACGGCTCTGAGTTTCTCTCTGCACGCCGTATTGTCCTCTTGCTCCCTGTCCGTCAGTCAGATGCTTTCGTCAGAGGATCCACTGCTGGGTCTTGTGACAGACAGGCAGGGCCGGTGTGAAGCTGTGCAGCTATAAATAAAGAAGTTGCCACCACTGCCTCTCTCTGCTGGTGGGGGGAGAAAGAAGACAGAAACACATGAACCTCTGTTTTTCACTAATTCCTTTAAAACTCTTTAACAGATTTTCGTTTTTAGGCCAAAGAAACATGTACTGACACTTACCTAAACTTTAACATAAAGGAGACATCTTCCTTAGTGTAAGTTCATTTTTTAAGGGTTTTTAAGGAGAAGTATTGTGTAATGTATCACTGATTTCACAACCTTATCCTGTACTGGGTGCATTGCGGTTTTAGCTGTGCAATTTGTTTTCTAAATTTAATTTTTTTGAGAAGCGTTAGAGCTTTACAGTTTACACTTTTAACTTCTTTTTAAGGTAGTTTTATCAGTTTTGACCTCTGCTATGCTCATACGGGACAGATAGAAATGTCATAGGTAGGAGTGGTTTTTGTATGGGACAATGCTTATTTACTGCATTTCAATTTTCCACCATCTTTGCATGTGAAATTGACAATTGTGAAACTACATGAATTTGAAGATGTGAAATTTGTGCGGGTAGGTGTTACTCCCAGTGAGCGCAGCAACGCATCGCCAGTGGAAGTCTATCAATAACGTCAACAGAGTTTGGGCAATGTGGATAATATGCTCTTGTCTATTGTCCGTTTGTGTGTATGCGTGCGTGTGTGTGTGTGTGTACACGCCAATGTACATGCTGCCTGTTGCCGGATGACCTTTGATATAAATAGCCTGCCAGGGGTAGCTGTGATGACAGCTGAGAGCACGCAGCGTTGTGTGAATTTGTTTCCTGAGTAGCGCTGTTCATCGGTTATCCCTCTTGGAACGGTGCCTGCATGACTGCCTGCTACCCAGCAACACACATTCATACACATGCATCCACCGCATACAACATGTAGACATACAAATAATGCATACAGAAAGGTAGATAAAGTACAACACTCAGCCCTGCTTCCTCTCAGGCATGTAAGTGTGGAATGGCTGTATCAGTGATGTCCTAATCAGCTTGTCTACAATGAGGGCAATCCCTGAGGGAGATGTGCTCGTGAACTATTGTTCAAGGCTAGCCAAACTCAATAGCACCAATAAACTCTGAAACATTGGATGCAAATCACTGAGTCATACTGCCACAACACAATTTCTTCAATTTTCAACACATTTAGGATTCTGGTAGTTTTGTGTGTACTTGTGGTGAGATGATTTCATCTTAAATATCAGACAGGAAATGGGTGGCCCCAGTGTGCAGTACAGATTTGCACCGAGGTATACTCTATACGGCAACAGTACACCGGCTTATTTCTGTACGAGGAGATTTGATTATTCACTAAGATTAAAGGTACTGTGTGATTTGACGGATCAGGGCAAAAAAGTGATAATGATCTTTTTCCCAGAGGCAAACTGAGAACGGCAGGAATAAAACAAAGCAAAATCAAAAACAAACAAAATAACCACAGAATGTCAGGTTTTGGCAGGCTGTTGGAGTTGAAGGTGCACACTACTGTGTAGACAGAAGCAATCAATAATCACAGATACCTTCCACCTCACTAAATGTCTTAGTAGACCAGAATATTGTACAGTCATCATGCTGATTAGTTAGAATATGCATGCCGTTCGACCTGGAAATTAATGTCGTTGTTCACCACTCATATACATACAGCCCAGACATGAATACAGTTAGTTCTGGGAAATACAGGAAACCACTTCCTGTAACAGTTAAGTAACGTGCAACACTTCATTTGTAAATGGATTGTAGAATACTACATAAAAATGATGGAGAACATCAGGGATGGATTTTTCCTCAATAATAGCAAGAGAAGCTACAATCATCTTTGTTGAGGAAGAAAACAATGACAAAAGAAAAAATAGGGATAAATGTTAACGTGCAACCAGAACTTACTTCTCCCTTTCTTGTGTGTTTGTTCCTTAGACCTGGAGCCCGATGACAACACATCGTTCTACATCCTAAATGTAGGCCAGCCCCAGTCCATGGTGTCCAACCACCAGTCTATTGGCCTGCCTCGGCATGGCATGCAGACCCACTCCCAGGTCATCAGCACTTCCCCACGCCTCCAGTCGCACAAATCAGCCTCTGATCCTCATAGCTATCAAGCACAAGACTCCAAGTACAGCACGTCCCCCCTCTTACCCTCTGTTCCTCTGGAGGCACCCAAGGCATTTGAATGTCCCAGCATTCAGATCACCTCCATCTCCCCCAGCTGCCAGCAGGAGATGGATGCCGGTGAAGATGATTTGAGGGTGAATGGCCCTGATGGGGACTACCATGGTGACAGGCCCCTGTCCCGGGACCACCTCTATTTGCCCCTGGACCACTCATACCGGGACTCCTCGCTCAGTCCTAGCCCGTGCAGCAGCCTCTCCTCGAGGAGCTGGTTCTCTGATGCCTCCTCCTGTGAATCCTTCTCACACGTCTATGATGATGTGGACTCTGAGCTAAATGAAGCGGCGGCCAGGTTTACCTTGGGATCCCCCCTTACTTCCCCGGGCTGTGCCTCTCCTCAGACTTTTGGTGTAACTTTGGAGGAGCAGCCCCAGTGGCAGCAGCATCACACTGCCTTCCCCCACCACTCCCACTCAGTCAACCTGTCACCCCGCCAGTCCCCCTGTCACTCCCCACGCAACAGTGTCACCGACGAAAATTGGCTAAGCCCGCGGCCGCCATCAAGGCCTTCTTCGCGTCCCACCTCACCTTGTGGGAAGAGACGTCACTCCAGTGCTGACATCTGCTACCAGGGTTCGGTGTCTCCACATCACTCTCCCACAGCCACCCCAGGGCCTTCACCTAGGGGAAGCGTGACAGAGGACACTTGGATTGGCAGCCCCTCTGTAGGCATGTCGCCGTTTCAGTGCTGCCCGTCTGAGGCTGACATCCCATCCAAGACCAGGAAAACCTCCCAGGACCGAACAGCAATGCAGGCAGGGAAATTGGATCTGGGGCTTGATGACCAAGGAAATATGTCTCCTAATCTGGATTCTCCTTCAGATGAGAGTCTACATATTCTGAAGAAGGATGGGCTTGGAGAACAGTTCCTTGCAGTTCCCTCCCATTTCACCTGGAATAAACCAAAGCCTGGTCATACACCTATATTCAGGTAAATGTAAGGATTGTGCAGCAAAAGTACAAAATAAACAAAAAGTAAAAGGAAACCCCAACTCCATCTGATTGGTCACATGCAGGTGTAGAAAACTGAATAATTTAAAGATTTCTTATTTATAAGGGTAGATTGAGAAAAAAAATTTCTGTCTCTTTGTTCTCTAATACTTTGTTTCTAAAAATGTGGACGTGGAGATAACGCCATCTTTATTGTTATTTTGTGAATTATTAATGCAATCAACAAAACAGCAGGTCCGCATAATATCATAAATAAGTAAGTAGGTCAAGGCTAATAGACCTCAATGTTTTTATAGTGTGGTGAGATGCCATAAAGATCGAAATCCTTTTTGATCGTGGAGAGAAGGGTAAACATGAGGTAATTATCAAATCGCTTCCTACTACTTTTACTACTTTTCTGCAAATCTATATACCATAACAGGGGATCTTTGATCAGCAATATAAATCTGACATCATGCCACTGTACACTAATACAAGGTCATTGATTGGTGGAATTAAGCATAGAGGCAAACACAGCCATAGACCTACACAAATGCATAACACTAGGGCATTATGGGTGCTGTCAGAAGCTATTTATCTTTGCAGTTTTTCAGGAGATGAGAAAGAAAGAGTCTGTAGCCTCTTTTGCTCAAATGTGTGCAGCAGATGAAGACACAGCCTTGTTTGTGTGCACTGGCCCCAAGCACATAAATCAGCACAGAAGGCAAATGGCCAAAGGGTCACCACACACATGCAGAAATATACACATATGTGTACACATGAAACATATGCCGACTCACATAGACACAAGCAGTTTCCACACAAACAGGGTCAGCTGTCTGATGAGTCAACGATTTTTTTTTCTTCCCATCTTTACCCCTTAGTTTGATGCCCTCACTGATTTTATAGAGCAGTGTATCACAGGGGTTTGCGGTTTATACATGTGCTATAACAAAGAGTCTGCTCCCATCATGTTCCCTATTGATTTAAGCAGTATTGACACTCTTATAAGTGGGTCCAAAAGGAACATGCAATGGTAATTGGCATTAAACAGGTCCAGAAAATGAATGATAAATCATAGAATGATTGGCGTGAATAAATAATTGGTGTTTTTCGAGCTAACAATGATCACTAAATAGAATATGATCTCTAAAAATGAATGGGATAATCTAGTGTCATGATTATACAGTACAAGAAAATGGAAAAGTTGTTTTGAGGTCTAGAATTTATTCATGAGTTAAAATTGTCGGAAACAGAATTTAATCATTACAAAGGTTACTAGAAGGAAGTTAAAAATTATAAAGGGTACTGGGTTCAATGAAAATGACTTGATTGGGAGCCCCAGTCCAGTGTCCTGGACATTTGAGAAAGGTTACACTATTTCAGGTCATAGGCCACAGCTCCTGCTCTGCTCTGTCACAAAGATCATATTTCCTCTGGCCGTCCCTACTCCTGTTACTGTAGCAGCCATGTGAACCCACACTTCCTGGGTGATTATGTCATGGTTGCTGGGAGGAAAACAAAAGAAATGAAATGTCACAATTCAACTGGCATCAGTGTAAGATCTTTATAGTCCTCAGATTAAAACGTTGTTGGAAAACTGAGCTTAAAAGGACTCGGTAGAACATTACGCCCCAGAGGTGGAATTTATTCAATACATTAACGAACATATAGAACTTCCTTTGAGGAGGAAAACTAGTGGAAGTCCTGGAAGAAGAAGAAATAGAAGTGACACATTATTCCCGTGACAGCTTCAGTTCCCATGACAGTTATATTTGCCTACAGTCACATGTGTTGCCCGACATGATCACTTTAGCACAAGATATAATCTAAAGTGGTTTTGGGTGTCATTTCCATGTCATATTTAGGCGGAGATTCTGTAGAATGTGATGTTTTAATGTGGTGATAACTCACAATGCTGCGTTGAGCCTTCGACACCACTCCATGACCAAAACATCAGACACATGGCACTTCTATTCTAGAATGCTCTCTTTCCTCTCGATTGATGCAGATTGATCTGCATATAGTCAGCACTTGACAGACATTTGGGAAAGATAGAATTCAGGTAATCTGCCGATCTGACTGAAAGTCTGTAAATTTCCCCTTAAAGATGATGTCCTCAGTCAAACCTCAGTCAGAGAGTTTAGTCTCGCGATATTTGCATGCTAGAAACTTCAGTGATGTTTTGTCTTGGAGGAGCCGAATAAGAAAATATGACACTATTTATTTGCCTCTGTGTGAGAGTTGTGCACGAATAGCGTATGTACAGTGTGAGGGAGAACTCAGGAGCTGTGTAACAGAGGATGTCTGCATCTTGGCCCATGAGATAGCACATACCTCCAGCTGCTTACAGTCCACTGTCATGGCTCAGTTACACAGGCACACATTCACATACTCGCATGTATACATGCTGACACTCAGCATGAGGATGAATACACACGTGCACACAGATACACACACTGTTTGATTGTACCGTGTACCGCTGTGCCAAGAAAACTATGACACTTTGCAACTGTTGCCAGACAATAACACCTGGATGACACACATACTGCACGCACACCCAGGAGCATGTCTCCTATGTCATGAATAATTAATTGCGTATAGTAACAAGATGTGACGGGTGTTTACTCTTTGTTTACGCTGCATTGCTCATCATGCTAAAAAATAAATTACAGAACAAATAAATAGGCATCCTTAGAAATAAGCCCATGTGTTATTTGACAACATCAACCAGTATTCAAGCTATACTATAAATTAATATAGTTACATCATAGCATAAAAACTAGATGTAATTTTTATGCTATGAACTACAACATATTTAGGCAGTGTCTTATTTGAAGGATAATTACTGTCAGTGGATGATTGTACGGTTGTGTGTACTTTACCTTCCAACTAAGCAGTGATGGAAGAAGCCATGGTGGGTTCATCCCCCCTGACTGTAGGTATATCAGACAAAATCATGGGAAAATGGGTGTACGTTGATAAGAAATAGACCAATTAATGCAGTGGAAAGTTGTTCAGAGGACTCCAACCCTGCCCACATATTGCTGTTCTACACGATTGCGCCCTTCTGCTTTGTAGCTGATTGCAACTTTCGGTACGCTGATAAAGAGTTTGTGAAAACCACAGTGGTACATTTTCATGTTCAGGGATCATTATCAAGAAATAAATTATCATTCCGATGCTGAGCTCGGTCAGTCAAAATTGAGCATTACAGAGAGTTGTAAATCAAGTCAGCTGATGGCATGGTTGATACCAACGAATGATGCTAGCGTTAACTGTTTGAATTAGGGAGTAGACTGATCTAATGTGCTCCTATAGAGAGACCCAGTTTCTCCGTGGAAAAGGCCGATGAGTGTTTTATTTTTGAGTGCAGCTGTTCAAATATGATTGTGGCCTACACAGATAAAAAAAAAAAAAAAAAGAGACAGGGAGGAAAAACATACAATGCCAGCCCCTGTGGTGCACTACGCATACACTTACAACATATACACAGACACACACAAACACACTCTCATTTAGTCATCCACTGAGCAACATGCACACTCATCTAGTTTGTTAATTTCTGTTCTCACTTCCACCCCACCCTACCAACCACCCACACAGGTCCACTGAGAAGATGGGTAGAGACTCAAAAGAAAAAGTCCCTCCTAGAATGATTCATCCTTTATGTCTGATCATGACCTGTTAGAAATGTGGTGGCTTTAAAGCAGGATTAACGTATGTGGGAATTCCACATATTCACTGTGATGTGGGACGGTGTACTCTGCATGTCTTGCCTCCAAACTGCTATTATATTGTCTCAGACCGTGGAAGGGGAAAACCACAGCTCTCTAGTTTAGAATGCCTTATTACTGATAGACTGGTATGTTCTAGTGAATGTTGTTATATCGTCATTGAGTAGAAGAAACAAACGTTTAACTCATCACAGAAATTTACATATTTCTGCATTATATTCCATTATACAATGAATTATTATATTGTATACTAACATGTAACCGTCACTACTTAGGTTATGTACTAATTCAGGGGATTTCAACTTATTCTGGCCCAGCAATCAACTTCCTGACTCAGAAGCAACTCGTGACCTCTAATGTGGGGGATGGGGACCGGGGCTGAGATTAGATTTATTTTCTTACCCGTCGGTAAGATTTCTGGGGGTGGTACGATGCACACAATCTGTCTAGTCTTGGCAGTACAGTGGTGGACAGGGACGGCTTCATGTGGTTTTCTGGCTCCAATTTATCTTTTGTACTTATTCTTCAGGTCTGCCAGAGATTTTTATTTTGATGGATTTGACTATTCTCAAAATAGGAAATAAAACATACAAATTATACAAACAATTGTACAAAATAAAATAAATAAATTATTGATGTATAATAATGATAATAATAATAATTTATTTAATTATAATTTTAAACATTTAAAGAATATTTCTTCTGCTTCTAGCATTAAAATGTCGGCTGAAGTCATTGTCATGGACCATATGTAATCTTCCATGGACCACAAAGGGGCTGTGCACCACCCGTTGAAAACCCCTGTATTAATGTTCTGTCCTTCTTTTGGGCTTCAGGAGGTTTTGTTAATAATCGAATATATTTTACATTACAACCGCAAACATTTCTGCTGAATGAACCTTGGGAGCACATCTTGTAAACAACATTTTTCAACACATTTTCCAAAATTTAACAATATTTTACATTGTGTGTGTCATCTCCTCCTCAGGACCTCCTCCCTGCCCCCTTTAGATTGGCCGCTGCCGAACCAGTTTGGCCAGTATGAGCTCAAGATAGAGGTGCAACCCAAAGCCCATCACCGTGCACACTATGAGACAGAAGGAAGTCGGGGAGCTGTCAAAGCAGCATCTGGTGGCCACCCAGTTGTAAAGGTAACAAGTTGGCTTTTGCTTATTTTTTCTCCTTTCTAACATCTACTGCAACAACAATCTGTACTTTAAACCTTAAAGTGCAAAGACAATTATCTGTGTAAAGAGTGTGTAACGCATCCTATGCAAACCAGAAGGTGTATACCGACACTTGATCTGATGTGGAACATCCACCCGATGTCTGCCTCGAAGCCATAGTAGAGGATTCTACCTATTGCCATTGATAAAAGACTCATTCTACACGAATGGGCTTTAAATAGCCAATGAATAGACAACAAATGCATAGCCTGTACATCAGCTACTGTAGTGAATACCCATCATAGTTAGGTTTTGTTTTACTGATTTGCATATGGGGACTGTCACATGGTTGCTCTCCTCAAGCCACAATGTCAGACAACCTGCTGAAGCAAGACAAGAAGCGGGCAGACTACAGAGCTGTCACTGTAGCCCAGTCAGCTCCGTAGTCATTTGATAGTATCTGAGGGAGACAAGGTGAGCTTATCAGTAGCTAGGACTGCTTTGCCCCTCCCAGTCAAGAGAGAAAGAAAGCAATAGCAAAAGATTTCAGTCTCATTAACATTTCAGGACCTCAGTGACAGGCTTCCTTTGTGTCTATGATTAAGTTGTGGCCTTACAGCTGGGCCACGACCGTTGTTGTGGAACCTGACATTGGTAGTGTTCAACAGTAAGCCACACACACACACGATAACGACACACATTTCACTACACTCAGAACACCTTAAATATCCTGAATTTTTACCGTGGTGTCTCCATCATTGTACATTGCAAATTTTGGAATATAGATTTGAATATGAAGAATTTGTCATACATAATAAAGTACGTATAATGTAATGTAATATAATATAATGTACGATATTTTCCCTCTGAAGCTTACTACCACTGTTGGGTTTGTATATTCATTTTTACACATTCAATAAATATCTTAATATTATGTTTAATAGTGTAAGTAATTCCTTTATAGACAAAAATAAAAATAAGTTTTTTTTTCATGGGCTGACTAGTGACAATTTATGTTGTACTGCTGGGGCTGCCATCAATGTCACAGCTCATTATGCACGTTTGTAAGATCTAACAATTAAAATCCAACATCTGCGATTTCCTGAAATAACAAAGAAGTCCTTACTGGTGCCATTTGTTGCTTTAGAAACAGTCGAGCTCCTCAAGCATTCAGTCATGCAGGCTTGCTCTACTCTCCCTTCAGGCCAATGATTAACCATTTCAACCTCAGTTAGACCAAGATTCTGTCCTGCCATATGTGACAATGCATAATTTAGCCATTAAGTTCTTTTTTTTCACCGAGAATTTGCCCTCATTACTTTCCCTCGGAGGGAAAAGTCTTTGCTGGAGTCTCTTTGCAAGTCCATTTGGAAGTGTAGGAGAGGAACATTGTGCCTTTCACTTTGTCTAGAATTTTTATATTATTTATATCACTTGTAGTAGTAGTAATAGTATATATGCATGTATGTATGTATTGCCTTTTGACCATCCAGCTCTGGTGTGCAGAAACATAAACGTATATAATTATGAAAAGTGAAAGTCCCATGTAGACTGTCAGTAGGAGTATGTTGCTGCCACAGTTGCTGAAAATGTGTTTCATCCTTTAACATGAGCAAAGTGTCAAACAGCAATGTTCTTTTGCAGAGCAAGCATGCTGCATGACAAGTCCACGGCAAGCACAGATCCTCATCGTCTTCCTAGAGCAGCAGTTTGCTTCAATAGAATAACACAGATAATACAGAGTGCCTGGCAGAATGAGAGAGAGTGAGAGTTAGAGAGAGACACACCACGTGTTGTTTAGTGACTTTTATGAGGGTGGGGTTAATGTTTCTTTTTATTATTATGTGTTTGGCTGTGGAGTATTCCGTTTGTGTATGTTTGGGACGTATAATTGCACAATATACACCCAATACAAAACACAAAATAAATAATGTTGTATTTACTGCTTCTACTTCTTTTGACAGGCATAAAATAAACACCCGCCATGTGTCATGTCGGGATAGATAATATCACCACTTGTCTGGCAGGTCTGACAGTCAGAGCTTCGTTTACCAAACATCGCCGCCTGTTTTGAAGGTCATTCTAGTTTTTGGTGCGCTGTGCTAAAAATTTCCACAATGAAAGGTCGTTTTTAGTGTGTGACGTTGTTTGCAGAGAAACACAAGTCCTTTGAAAGCGAAGGCCAGACCTCAAAGTATATACATAGAAAGTTAACATTCAAAACAAGAGGCCAAGACTTTCTTTTTCTTCATTTTACTTATGAGACACTATTTTGGCACAACATACAGTATAATTTAAATTCACTGGTCTATTTGTAGCTTTTTGTCATGCACGATAAACACTAATTATAAGAGTACATTCAGTGTCTGTTGAATAGTATAATAAATGAATGGTTAAGTGAATTAGGCGTGGTATATTTTTGTGTTTTCGTTGTGGTTCATTTTTACCTCTTAAGAAATAAGAAATCCTGATAAATAAATATGATAATCTTGATCTGAGTGTCAACACAACAGTCATGAAACATTAGCTGTCAATATGCGGGCCAAGTAAAATATCTGCAACTCATTCAAATGCTGTTTTTGCCAAGTATGTGTCGTATTGGGTTGGAGCACTTGAAACCGTTAACAAGCTCGCACATATCATGTCTCCCAGGTGTACTGTAGGTGTGAAGCATGCTACTCCTCAGTGGCAAAATGACACTGGTGCCAGTGTGTGTGATTGGTGTGTCTCTGCTGCAGAATTAAAAGGCCTAGAATGTGATGGTGTAGCATAGATGTTAAATATGTACAAGGTATTTATTTCATTTGGCACATAGCTTTTCTAATGTCTCATATTAGCATCGCTATGGAGTGAGAGGTCCTGAAAAGATGAAAATATAAGAAGAAGTCTCATTTGGGTAAATAACTTCTTCTGCTGAGAATTCCATTTACTGCGTTCCTGGAAGTCTATATTCCCAAAATGGTTCTTTCCTTGATAGTGATAATATTCTGGTTGAAAAATACTTCGATACCCGAACAGCTGCCCGTTCTACAGCATCTAAATCTATGATGCTCCGCTCTCTGGGGGACCTCTTTTCCTCTGTGGGTCCTGACTCTTGTGGTGTGATGTCACCAGATGACGCCATGGCTGCCATCTGGACATGGTGGTGACTTCCTTTTTCGGGAGTGCTGTTGCCCAGATCAAGGCACTGTGAGCTGCTGTGTCAACAGAAAAACAAAAGAATGGGACTGTGCTGAGCAGGGAGCTGTGGGCATGGTTTACAAGGGTAAAAGACCTTAGGGAGGTAGAAAGGTTTGTGTTGTTCTATTAGTGTGTGGCAGGAATAGAGACAGGCAGGGAGCCTGTTTGCATTGTTGCAGTCACCTTGGTCTGTGTATGCTAGTTTTCGCATCTATTCATTTTTATTAAGATGTGTCAGACTAAGCAGTTTTGGAAGGAAGGATCAGCGGTTTATTGGATGGTTATGTCTGGATATGTTTGTTTCTCCCTCTGGATTGTTAGAAGACTGGGATTTCTGAGGTGTCAGCGTTTGTGTTGCGGGACCTAAAATTCACCCAGAACCGTCCAAGGTTGGAGCAGGTGGAGGCCACAGCAACAAGGAAAACCAGCCCATGTTGCCTTGTATGGTCAACTTGCATGTAGCCCAGATTGATGGCTGATAGCATTAGCCAAGAGCAGGATTATGCAGGCACTTCCCCTTACATGCAATGCAATATACATTACACTTAAATGTCTAGTCCGAAACAAAACGTTGGGAGAGTTAAAAAAACAATATTTTGGCTATACAACAATACAAAAAGTAAAGCAGCATGGCCAAAATACATCGGGGCGTATGTTGGAAGGTTGCCAGTTTTATCCTCTGCTACCCCTCTGGCATGTTGAAGGGTCTTTGAGCAAAACACTGAACCCCTCACTGGCCCTGACAACCAAACTGGTGCATGGATACCTCTGGTGTGACTGTGTGACACGATGACAGGTATTTGTTACGGTTTTTAGTAAACTTTCCCCCTTTTCTAATAAGAAAAAAAATGTAAGAAGTCACAGGGAAGCCACGAATGTCTAACAGCAGGACGGTGTTTATATAAAATTGCATTGATAGACATGATTGCTGTGCCACAGTAGGACAGCTCCTGTGTGCCCCTTTTAGGGAAGTGAAGACCAGAGTGCGGTGATGGTCTTCAGCATTTTCAGAACCTATCTTTGTGTCAACAAACAACATTCTAGCTAGGTGCTGTAGCAGTCATTGCAGAAAAAAAGTCCATCCCTTAAAATCACCATCAACCCTGTCTCTACTTTCATACTTTAAGAAATTCTGAAGCAAAAGAAAATAAGAAAATTGGAACAAAAATCTGTCCCATCTAATCCAGCTTTGGATCAATTTTGAAAAAACTTTGTAACAAAACACCAAATATCCCTCTGTGCCTGAGTGATTGTTTTAGTCGTCCCTCTGGAACTGGCTGCCGGCCATACCTGGTGCACCTGTTGCTAGGAGACATATAAGTCCAAAGCCTCTCCGGCTGGATGTGGGATCCTTGTGCGTATTTAACCAGCTTTATGGAGTGCTGCTGCACCCACACAAGCATGGAGGCTTCTGTGCTAATACCTGCTGGCCTACTGATACAAACGCACACAAAGTTTGTCTCATATGTAGCTGTGCGCACAAATAATGCCTTAACTGTTACTGAAATTAATACAGCCAAAGAGAGTGTTGTGAAGTGAAATATCATGAACACGAACTTGAGAAAGAATATGACAGAACATTTCCAAGAGCACTTTATGTTTCTGAACGCCTTCCCCCTTTTTTGTTTATGTATTGGTGTTACATTTGCAGTGCCTCATCTAATCAGATCTCTCCCTCACTGTGCCGACGCTCTTGATAGACTGGCTACCGTAATCGGGAGACACACAAACAGTGTGCTGGCCCCCTGGCTGGGGCTAGCATAGCTTTGCCCCGAGGCTGTATTGCATGTAAACACGTCGGAAGCTCGGTTCTCATTTGTTGTAATCAGGCTTAGCGCACAGTGAGAGGACGGACACCGAGAGGGAGAGAGTGGAGAGAAACAGACAGGGATAAAAAGTCCAGAGGATAAAATGCAAGGAAAGAGGCGCTGGGCTTAAATGAGTCTGGCACAGCCATATACAGCCCTCCTGCAGTATATAGTCAACGCTCATGGATGCGTGCGTGTATGCATGCACAAGTATTGACCTTGTTTAAACAAACAGTCAACCGGCCCCCTGGCTCTCTCTGCCCTCCCTAGTGTGCTCGGCAAACAGCAGGCCTGTGTGAGCTGTGTGAGTGTGTGTATGTGTGTGTGTGTGAGAGGAAGAGAGATAAAGTGTGTGTGTGCGCATGTATCCCAGGTTGTTGTGCCACAGTGCTATAGTAGAGAAACCACTTCCAGATAAACTGTGCCAGACCCACCTGTGACCTTGACCACCAGTGCTCCTGTTTCTACATCTGTTCCATGCGTATATCAACCACACACACATACACACACACACACACACACACACACATCGCTACCCTTTTCAAGTACCACAGTTTACACCAAAGCCAGTATGCTTATGTCCACACATTCTAATACACATACACTCCCCCAACACACGCGTCAAGACTGAAGTTTACACCAATGTGAGCGTACGTAGCTGTTCGCACACGCACACACACGCACCAGTCTCACCATGGCAACAGTGGAGCAACACAGAGAAACAACTTGGCAGAGTCAGGCACCCGTTGTGAGAAAGTGTCGAGTTACGGCAGAGGGCTGGAGCAGAGGTAGGTGAGAGGATAGGACAGGGGAGGAGAGGAGCTGATGAGGAGGGGAAAAGAAGAGGAGAGGAGAGGAGATGAAAGAGGAGGGGAAGAACAGAGCGCGAGAGGTTAAGAGAGGACTGACGCGCGAGGATGAGGAAAAAAAAAAAATTTTAAAAAATGAGTCCGTGCTGGGGCGTTCAGCGTGGTTGATGGTTTCCCTTTGAGTCATGCCCAACTTAGCTCTCCGTCATGCCCAACGCATTGCGGTGCGTCCACTCCACTCACTGTATGTCCACCTGCCTCTTAGTATGGGCGTGCATTGACGGGAGATGTT
>OMNV01007896.1:0-66521 GCA_900303265.1 Brotula barbata | reverse complement strand
CCCCCCCCCCCCCTCAACGAGCCTATTACTGGATCAGTGGAACAGATGAAGTCCAAAAATAAGTAGGGACTTTATTGACTGGGGGTTGAGTATGAAACCGTATCCAGAAGTTTTATTTATGGGAGAGAGTTCACCCTTCATTTGATCCACAGTCAGAAGCGGCGGCAGCCATAAGCGAGCGGCAGGCTTCGACAAGCACAGGGCTGGAGACATGTGACCGGCTTTAATGTCAGCGTGGTTTAATATAAGAACCCGAGACAGGCCTCAGTTACTTGCTGACTGACCGGTTTGGGCCCCGTGCACTCTGGAAGGGCCGAAAGGTGAGAAGGTAAAGTGCAGGGACCACCCTTGTGTGATATTTCACACTCAAGTATAGATTTAGGATGTTGTGTTGGGGAGGCTCAGGAATGTCAGATGGGCTAAGCGTGTGTTGTCTGTGCACCGTGAACGTGTGCTTGTACATATCTTGCTGTTGTATTGTATAATCTGAGGAATGACAGACTTTTGGACTATAGGAGTCTGTAAAATGAATCTGTCTCAGCGATTGAATGAGCCCAGTTATGTGAAATATGTCTGCCTACTCGAGCTGACGTGTTGACTCGCCTGTGCTGGCGAAGTGGAGCTTTTCTTTCTTGCCTTCTAATCAGGTCTTTGTAGTTGATGATTTGATTTGTAAAGAACCCCTCACCTGCTGAGCGCATGTTTGTCAACAATCTGGCTCTGGACCAAATCGCTATTGTGCACAGAGACGGGGAAACAGAGACCACAAAGCTAGGAATGGAGAGAAAGAGGGAGGATGGAAAGAGTTCTGCCATTTTGGTTACAGCTGACACACCTCTGCCTCTTTAACACCTCTGCCTTTACATTCAATGTTTGGGTTTCCTCGTGGTTTGGTGTGTTCGCACAGCAACCACCAACAATGAAACCTTTGCATTATTCCATCAACCAGTTTTGTTCTCTCCAATGGTGGAAAAAATACCAGCGGTGCTTATGTTCCATCAGTTGTTTTAGGGTTTTTTTTTGTTTTTATTTTTAAATCTCTGACCAAATAATTTCTAAAACACTGATTGAAAACTCTTGGCACCAAATTTGGCACTGAATACTTTTAGTGTTTATTATTAACTATTAAAGATGGACAGAGCTTATTTCAAATTTGAGTTTTTCTCATTTTTTTTTAATGAAAAAATGCTTTTTAAATTGTCTCAATATTAAAACATTTCTACTTTTTTCCAGCTTTACTTTGAACTAAGAGACGATTCCTTTTTATTTTCTTTACGCCTTGCTTTTGTGTGATTTGCATCCCTGCCGCAGTTCAGCTTTCCTTCCGTGTCTAACCTCTCACACATTGTTAACTCATTTTATGCTGTCTGGAACACACATGGTACTGCGAATAAACATGACCTGATTTATGGGCACAGACACACACACACACACACACGATGCATACGTACTACAGCCAAACAAATGACTGACTGTGTGTACGCACTTCCACAGACATCGTCATAAAGGAAACAACACAACCCACAAGACTGTTGGTCCCATGTGACTCTGTGTTTCTGTGAATCCAGAATAATGATGTCATTTAGAGCCACGGAGCATCCAGACTGCATAATTATATAATTTACACTTTCATGTGGCTCTTAAGATCTGACGTGGTATTGGAAGATGAACCTGTTACTGCCTATTATCCAAGCCTCCTGCTGTTCCTTCCTTCCTAATTCTTAACATGGGGTGCATTGTTTTGAAAACTTCACGGGTTGATTCTAGTTTGGATGGGGTCGTGTGGTTAGAACCAGACAGGCGTAGGAATTTGATCATATCAGGGGGAAATTGACAGAAATTGGACTTCATGAGTGTAACTTTTCTGAATATTATTTTTGAACTTGTGTAAAATCCCACAAGAAATAAAGTTTGATATCCGCAAACATAGCTGCCGCTTCCAAATTAAACAACGCGCGTTGGTAGGATGCTGTCCTTTCTTTATCTAAGGCCTGGACAAATTAAATCTTCGTAACTCCCAACAAACTCGGACTTAAGCAGTCGCCGCGAGTCCGTTTTTATTTACTCGGACAGAAATAAGAACTCGCTCATCCAATAGATCCTTATTGAGCGAAAGCCCGAGCTCTTCTAAATACAAGGTTTTTATTCAAAGCTCCACCATCCTGCCTGCTTAATATCTGCCTCTAGTGGCTCGTCCTCTCACGTAGCACTCTGTAAACACACCATATTTCAGTTTTTCCACTGCTTGATTCAACCTAGCTACCCCCATACCTTGACTTTTCCTCTACAGGGGAATGTTTCAGAAGTGATGAGAGAGAGAGTGAGAGAGCGCGAGAAAGAGAGAAAGAGAGAGTGCGAGAAAGAGAGAGAAAGGAGAATCAAGCATAAGTACAGCCCACCATTATGGCAGACATTTTGACAAACACTTCCACCGATGCCATTACACTGCACCTTTTAACCAGCCTTGGAAAATAAGCAGTGTAATGATACTCCTGAAGTCAAATCCAACACGGTGTAATAATTGGCCGTTGAGAAAGTCAATATTATGAAACCAAGCCCGCGTTTCTCTGCTGTGGGCCCTCTCTTTCTGCAGGTACGTACGTTTCCAGGGCCCGATTAAGCCTTTTTTTATTTTGGCTGCTTTTGGAACAACACATGACAAATCCCAAATTACACCCACGTTCCCTCCTTCCACACCACACTTTTTGTACCAAACACTGACACAGTGGTGTGTGACGCAAACCTAAAGGGAGGAAAGGGTCAGTAGCCAGCTGTGGGGAGGTTGAGGCTTGGCAAGTCCTGGGGTGAAACAGCAATGAAAAGCCTTGTTCTTTTCAGCTACACTCAATGGGCTGTCCTCCATCTGAGGTGGAGGTTTGGGTTGCAAGGGCAGTAAGGTGGATGTGTGTGTATGTGTGTGTGTGTGTGCAGGGAGGGGGGGTGCCATCCTGCCGTCACAGAGTCTGCCAAGTACAACATTATAACAGTGGTGGGATTGTGTGGCCTGTGTGTTTGTTCTGTCCTTCTGAGGAGAAATAGGCCCTGCTCTCCGCTCCATCATCCACGCGTCCTTTTCTGACTTACACCAGTTCCTAACTTCTCACCTGTCCGAGTGGAAAGCAGCGAGTGCGTACGAGCACCCGGGGACTAATGGAGAGGGCATCTGCTGCTCCGCCAGATTGGCACGCATAAAGAACCCAATGTGGCAAAGCTGTTAACATTTGTATTTGCAATTCTTTTTGTCTTTTATTAGACCACAACTTAATCTAAAAGCCTCTTTAAAAACACAGACTTAGACCTCACAGAGTGACTTAGAGATGATGTCTTATAAATCTGTGTGGATGCATTCCTTTCTCCTTTATTTTTATTGTTTATAAGACGTTAGCGTGCTACCTGCTGAATCGTTATCAGCTCTTTAAATCACCTCCCACGTCTGTGTTGGAAGGACAAGTTCGACCTGATTTCAAGCAGCATTTTTGGGGATAATAGCGTCCCACGCAGGAGTCTGTGAAGGGACCGTCATGCAAGGGGAAAAAATGATAAAGCTATATAAGCTGAAATCAGCAGCGTTAGACGGGTCGGGAGCCATAGTTCCAGATGAATCTCCAGTCAGCCTGCCAGAAATATCACAACTTGACATTTAGATTCCGTCCAAAAAAACAGTGGCCCTCTGAAAGCACTGGAAATGTAGAGAAGATTCCTTTGTTCACACTTCTCATGTGGATCCCAAGCGCTCACATCTGTTTTTGATTCCATTTCTCTATCTCTCCCTGTCGTCCCTCAGCTCAACGGCTACAACGAGAAGCCCGTCAACCTGCAGATGTTCATTGGCACCGCAGACGACCGTTACTTGAGGCCGCATGCCTTCTACCAGGTGCACCGGATCACCGGGAAAACGGTGGCCACGGCCAGCCAAGAAATTATTGTCTCCAGTACCAAAGTTCTCGAAATTCCTCTCCTTCCCGAAAACAACATGTCAGCCAGGTAGGCGTCAAAATGGTGCCAGGATTACATGACTCAGAGCGGTCCAGCGTAAAAACAATGTTTACGATCACGCGTGGCTGTCGTAGATCTTGTAGATGGCTTCTGCTTTTGCTCCCATTAGAATCGATAGGAGTGGATTCAGCAGGTATTTTCACCTTTATAACTGTAATAAATCACATTCACAGGCATTTACTGTATGTTATTCAACACTTAATTTTCCTTTCATGGGCCATCCTCTGCTGAGCTATATTTGAATTTATGACTCCCAGGCCTCCTCTCCCTACTTAAATAATCTCTGGCCATATCCATCCTAATGCAGATACATTTTAAAATAGATCCTTTTCCTGTCTGTTTTGGCTACCCGTGCTAACTTTTCCAGCCAAAACAAATGGTTGTTTAATGAATATAAATTTGTGTTGCTGGAGAGGACGGAGGAAGTGGAGCTTTTTCACATCAGTGAAGTTTGCTTTCATGGGCATAGTTTGGGTGCTGTGGAGCTGAAACCAACTTTTCTGTTAGCACCGTCTAGTACACGGCAGCATTGACTTGCTTTTGTGTCTGAATGGCGCCATACAAAAAAACTTCCCTTGTCTTGCTTTCCATATATTGTCACTCATTTACAGTCACGCTTCTGCTGTAAAACCTGATTTTCAGCAGCAACACGTGAACAGCTCTGTCACATTTGTTCGTTTTAAACGTTTGTATGACTCTAGGTGTGTCTCCTCTACCCTACAGTATCGACTGTGCCGGCATCCTCAAGTTGCGCAACTCCGACATTGAGCTGCGGAAGGGGGAGACGGATATCGGAAGAAAGAACACGCGGGTCCGGGTGGTGTTCCGAGTGCACATCCCGCAACCCAACGGGAAGGTGCTGTCACTGCAGGCTGCTTCGATTCCTGTGGAGTGCTGTGAGTGTTCACTGACTCATACAGTCATACAGTATGTTCCTTTAGAGGAACACACACACACACAGGCCTGCTCTTTGTTCTCCGTATATGTACAAAGTATCAACCTACGGAGCGATGTGGGCTCTTAGTGTGTGTTCACTGAGAAGAAAGAAAGTGAAAGACGGGTACTTTATTGATCCTCATAGGGAAATTAATTCTCTGGATTCTTATCCATCCTTAATGAGGAGGACTGGGCAGCCAACACATGCACATGCAAACACACACACACACACACACACACACACACACACACAGACAACAGTGCCAACTCCAGATCTTCCACCTTCCACAATGGCAGGAGTGATTAGCCTAACGTATATGTTTTTGTGGGTGGCGGAAACCCCACGCAGACACGGGGAGAACATACAAACTCCGCACAGAAAGGACCCCCGGGATTCGCACCCACGACACATCTTGCTGTGAGGAACAGTGCTAACCACCACACCGCCGAGCTGCCATAACTATTGAAAGTTACTTCAGATAAGCTATCGTTTCACGGCTAAATATAAAAGGAATGTATTCTGTGGTTTCTGTGCCCTTTAACTGCAGAAGTTTACTCAGAAGCGACGCATGCGGTGTAAGACACAGACCTGAGTGAGGCATGTGAGAAGTTGTGTTCGTAGAGAGGTGTTGATTCAGCTCAAAAGAGAATTTATACGATGTATTGGATCGGAGGCTGTTTCACTGTTTTCCTCTTATCTCGTTATTTTATCTACTTATCAGACTTATGTGTCATCAAATAATAATTCTCTTCTCCCTTCAATCCCCACCCCCCCGCCTCGTGTCTCTCCCAGCCCAGCGTTCAGCTCAGGAGTTGCCCCAGGTTGAGAAATCCAGCCTGACCAGCTGTCTGGTCAGTGGGGGAGAAGAGATGGTAATCACCGGCTCCAACTTCTTCCCTGAGTCCAAGGTCATCTTCTTGGAGAAAGGCCCCGGTAAGAATTGTGTCTGCACGGCAGCTTAGACCAGAACCATCGCTGCAGAAACAGCTTGAGCCAATTAAGAGTGTAAAAAATCTGATTTCATGGTTGCCTAATAGTGTTTTCTCAGAGAAGCATACTGGCCTTAAAAAAAGTAAGAAATTGAAACTTTTATGGTTAAATGTATTTGTCACTGTGAGTAAAGCATGTCAAATGATATGTCAGCTTTCCAAATATGAGCTGCCGGACAGATTCTTTAAAGATATACAAAAAAATAACATTTATCTTAGGCAGAGATATCTGAGAGGAAAAGGCTTCTGTATTCAGGCAGAGGGATTTTGGGGTCAGCAATACAAGAATAATGTAAAAAATTACACTTCTTCAGAAAGGACACATTTAAAATGTATAAATCGGCTCAGCAGTACTTGCGAATATGTGTTTGTCATTATGTATCTCTGTAATTTTATTACAGTGAGGGGCAGAATCGTTGCACCTGTGTGCCCGGGTGTTTGAGAATAAGGAAGAAAGAGTGTGCAGCTATTGTGGCTGTTGGTTGCAGTCTGTGTATGAAAGAAACCAGCGTCCAGTGACAGCTGGTTACATTATACTCTCTGACATGCTCATCCTCACTTGGTCCCTAAGTGTCAATAAAACTAACCGCTGAATTCTTTTTCAAAATAAATCAAACACACGTCTGTGCCAGAGCGGTTTCAAGGTTTTGATGTTGTAATGGGGGAAAAAACCCAGGAAGGATATTGGCAGGTAATCACTCATAAACATTGCCAAGAGTGAACGTTTCCTTTTTCAACAGAATAATATTTTAGGTGAGTGTGTACCTTACAACAGCATGACATCACCCATTCAGCACATTTGTTCATTCAACAATCAATATGCATTACCAGAACAAACCATTTGAGCCTAACGTCCATCTCCCGAGCTCTCACAGCTGATTCATAAAGTCCATTCATCGGTTTTATCCTCCGTCAATATTCCACATCTGTCAAACTGACATGAACTGAAAGTAGCAGTGACTCTAAAATGGCAGAAGGAGATTGCAGCGTCTCCCAGGCAAAAACAGGGGAATTCTGTTCGCTTGAAAGTGTTGGTTGAGGGTTTGTGAATGCGAAGTCTCTATTAGGAAGAATGTGTCGTTGAAAATCGTCACGGTGTCGTCTGCTCGGATCCGTGTGACAAAAAGCCAAGGCTGAAAAGATTATTCACTACTTTAATCAAAACAGTGCCTATGCCATGGGATGGAAATTTAAAATGGATACGATTTGTTGAGCCAGTCCCTGCCTGCCCGAGGTAACTTTGTGATGTAGAGCAACAAGCCCACACGGCAGCACGTCGAGTGCCGTTTCTGTTGAGACTGACAATCCATTATTTAAAGGTAAAAAAAAACAAAGAGCGGCGTGTGCTGGAATGCCTTCAGCTCTTTGAGGTGTTTGAGGTAAAGCATGACAAGTAACACAGCAAAACCAACATACCGGTAGTTTAGTGTTCATAAGACATCAGTAAGTGGAAACCACTGAGGGGTGCATTCTGGGTACGGAGGAAACTTGGGCTGCACAATGCATGAAGGTATTGGACTGTGTAAGGAGACAGAAAAGTATGAAAGGGGAGGGGGAGCCGATGTTGATTTGGTTTGTGTAAATGATCCCCCTCATCATCACTAATCCGTCTGATTTAGTACAGAAAGGCACTGATTGCAGTAAGTGCAGGAATGGAAGAAAAGAGAGGAAGAGAGGCAGTGACAGATATTTTTCCATCATCTTTCATAAGGGAAACACAACAGAACAATCAGGACATGCTGGAGGGACGGAGGGACTGTTGTTGTTAGTACACAGAGATTATGGGATGGCACTGGGATAGGTGACTTTACAGGTAATCTGATATAGATATCATTGAGTTTAAAGCAGATAAATATCAAAGTATTATACAACGTGTCTGGTTTTATGTTTTGTTGTTATTCATAGTAATTGATCTGTGTTTTGGTATTGTGGCATTCAGGATTGGATTTATTTATTTTACATTTGACATGAAATGACAAGAAAGAAGAGAATGAAATGTGTCTTATCATGCAGACAAAATCAGTTTGGACCTTGAAACAACAGAGGGACAACAGTAAGGGTTAAAGCATTTTCATCATAATATAATTGGATGAGTTTAACTTTACCTTTAAGTACAGATGCATAAAGGGCAAGCGTCCTTATTATACACACGTGTTTATTTGTTAATAGTCGAGCGAGTCCTTTTAAAGCCAGATCAAATAAGTCCATGATAGGTATGATTCCAACTTTACGAGAATGAGTGTTGATACAAAAGGAGGGCTGTAACAGTGTCTGCCTTGAATACTGTCTGACACAGCATGTCTAGTCTGATATCACTCAGCCCGTACTACCCTAAAAGCCCACGGTTTTAACACAAATCCACCTCTTTATTTTTCATAGATCCTTTAGCACAACATCCACTCTTCCCTCTTCCTCTGACTGGCGTGTAGAGGGTGTCTGGATGATCCCAGTCATTGTCAGTATGTGGTATGAGGTTCCTGTTGGTGCTTGTTACATGATGGAGCATGTGGGGCCCTTACTCCTGCCTGTTAAACGTCAACGTGCACAGCAGTAATGCACTGCTGTCAGTTGCAAAAACATTCAAGGTTACGTTCAAGGTTATCCAGGAGTTTAAGATCTTCCTTACAGCAGGATGACATTCTGTATCCTTAAATTTAGGACGAGATCAGAACAGGTAAATCGCCTACGTAAGGCTAAAGTATGGATTCTATAGTCATCGTCGAGACCTGACAGGATGTACAATTAGGTGCGTGCTTTTTGTAGAATCTACAGATCTGGTCTGTCAGATAAGTTACAGATGACAGTGGAAGAGACCATGCAGGCGCATATAGCTGCAGTCACGCTGCACCGTGAGAGCACCATGAACCATAGGCGAACGCGAATACATACGCCTCAGCTGAGAGCTTATGAAACTGGCTTTCAATTGAGATTTTATCCTGCACAGAGTTGCAGTGACAGTGATTTCTTCCAACCACAATCCAAGCCTGTCAGTCTTTTCCCCCCTAGCAGCTGCCCCTAACATGTCTGGCCAAACAATTAGATTCATCATAGGAAAACTGGAAAGGATGTTTGGGAGTTTGGCAGTCGGTAAAGACTTTTTAGAATAAATACAATTATTTCACTGCTCTCTCCATAACTCTAACCAGGCAAGACAAACTGAAGGACATTTGGACATTTCATTACTATTTAATAGCTTCTAACGTCTTCTCCATGGGCTTTCTGGATCTTTTAAACATGTATCATTTTGATGTCTCTCGGTTCCCCACAGCAAATTGAAATCTTGTGGTTTCTTCGTCGAGCACTGTCAGATTGAAATGCTTGTAGGCTGTCATCATCATTAGGAAACAAGAACGTGCAAACAAAAAACACCGCAGATGGGGACAGATGATCACTGTATAAAATACAAAACACAGTGTAGAGTTTATTACATAATTCTTCAAAGAGGTTCTAAAGTCCCAGTGTTATTTATTGTTATGTCTCATTTACCCAGGTAGGTAATACTACATTTAAAGATATACAACAAAAAGAGGGTTTTTTTTATGTTGTATACGTATTTTTTTGTATATATATTTTTCTTCTTCTTTGTTTTGAGACAATCTGTGCACACATTAAGGTCTGTATGTTCCTAAAACCTGGTATCAGTCATTTTTCCAGCTTTTTTTAATGCAGAGACTTACAGGAACTAGTTCTAGTTAGTCCAGATCATTTTTCAGGTATGGATTAACTCGTTCTTCATGCCTCTTTATCTGTTGATTCACCCAGATTCTCGCTGGCTTTTGCATTTACCCTTTTATTTTCATTTCCTTTAGACGGACGACCACAGTGGGAAGTTGAGGCAGTAATTGTCCGAGATAAGAGTCAAGGAGTAAGTAGACGTTGTGCATTTTTACTTGTAGCGCTTCCGTTTTAATGCAAAGTCTGGAATCGTAATGTGCTCCTGTTTGAAGGATGCCTTTGTAAATAATGCTGATGCTGTTTTGCAGTCGTGCATTGTTGTGGAGGTGCCGCCGTACCACGGTAAGACGGTGGGCTCGGCCATCCAGGTGCAGTTTTATGTCTGCAATGGAAAGCGGAAAAGGAGCCAATCACAACGCTTCACTTACCTGTCAGGTGAGACGAGCCTCTCTCATCATTTTAAATATCACAGGCGATCAAATATGGAGTCACAATGGCAGCATTTCAAGATGTTTACGAATTTGCCTGGCACACACGAATATTCTAACCATACGCAGTTTTTGGCACTAAATTTTCCAGATCGTCTTAATTTCCCTGCAAACCATCAAACCACACATTTTACAGGAGGAAATGCTCTTAAAGTTTTCCTTCTTCCCCTTGATGTGTTTTCTTCTTGCTCTCCCAGGGTAATGGAAACAGGTTTGACTGATAGCAGATGCGATTCTAATGTGCTCTTTGCGCTGCACAGGGCTTTGCTAACCCCGTTTCTCTCTGTGTCTCTCCAAAGAAAGCTTGGCTGTGGTTTAAAGGGGGCTTTTCCACAAACAATCACATTCACACCTGCCAACTGTTTGTGCTGTAAAGCCATCTCAACTTTAAGGTTCCTCACATGTGCTTTTTTTTTTACATGGGGTTTTATCATGCATAACATTTGCTTTCCAGGAAAATTTTACTCTACATAGACAATGACTGGTTTATTATAATCATTGCACCAAAGGACCGTGCTGATGTTGATATTCTGAGCCTAAAGTTTCCTTCAAGTTGTTTTTTTTTTGTGAAAGTAAAATTCTTAGGTTGTCAATTAATATTGTTATTGTTTGTTCCTCTTACCAGTCATACTGAAACACAGTTGGCGGAATATAATGACATCTAAGCATTTTGTGCAACATATCCAAACCCAGAGTTCTACCACAAATGTGTGTATGCATGCGCGTGTGTGTGTAAGCTGCCTTGCCTTTCCACCCACCAACCTTTCAGTTTGCAAGCACGCCCACTCGTCACATGCAGTTCCTGTTTTCCCCGTCGACACATTCAGCCAGCCAATCAACAGCGAGTACTATAACCATGTTGTGTCAGTAAAGCTGAGTCGTTGACACTGCCTCACCGCGGACTCTAATGGCAGAAATGTGTGGGTTGAGATATGCTCAATCTTCAGCTGTATTAGTGTCGGTTACCACACATCTATGTTTTCGTGTTGAACCCATCTCGAACCTGTTGTCTTTCTCAGGTTCCATTTTTAGACAGAGTAAACCCCTCTTAGCCCTTTTTTTTGCCACCCCTCACCTCTCAGTGTGGGTAGACGCCACGATCATCATTTGCGCGTTCTCTTGCTTTGATCTGGGCTTTGAGAGTTTCATCTCCTCCCCACACAACATTTCACAGGATGGCACCCAGACTGACAACATATGCTCTCCCTTGGATACAGAGCCAGGCAAAAATAAAGCTCACTGTCACAAGGCACCAGATTGTGAAATAGGTTACTGATTGGCATAGCAGTGCTGTGAGCTGTCACACTAATGGGAATGGCCCCATTTACTATCGAGATGTGACTCGGTTTTTTGATCTGGAAGCAGATCCACATCACCGTCCGTACATTTGAGAAACAAATGCTTGTTCACTGCAAGACTCTTAGCGCCTGGATTCACACGCATCACACATTTGAGGTTTAATACTTTAGGTTGAGGAAGTATGTGGGAGTAGAGAGAGTGAAAAAAAATATGAAATGACGGCTGCTTTGTTTTTCAAGGTAGAATTTTTTCTCAACGTATTCAAAATGTAGCGATGTTTCTTTTATAATCGAATGTTCTTGACTGCAACATGTAATTATTTATATTAGAGTTGAGCAGACCTGCTTTGTTCGTTCATCTTATTTCTCTCTTTCTGTCTGTCTCTCTGTCTTTAGTCATGGTAAAACAGGAGCACGCAGAAGAGCTGGATCTTAATGCAGTGCCCCCCATGTCTATGCCCCTGGCACATGCTACCAGTCTGGTTCGCACCCAGCTGCCTTCTCCCGAGCAGGGCCACCCATCGGACAACCTTCTGTCCAGCTCCCCTCATGGCCTGGCTGCAGGCTCTGGATCTGGCCTGATCCCCCTGCAGGCCCCCTGCCCCTCCCTGGGCTCCCCATCCTTTCAGCACCTGCCTCACCTTCAGGGTCACAGTTTGCATCACCCTCCTGCAGACTGCCACATGACGTTCCACCCTAGCTCTGCTCCTGCTCCACTTCCGGCTCCTTCTCGGTCCCCCTACCAGCCGCTGCAGCACAGCCACAATCATGGTCATAGTCTGTCCTTCAACGGACAGCCCAGCCTTCCTCCACAGGGCTATGACAGGATGTCCTTCCATCAGAGTCCCAGTGCAACCCCAAGCCCTTGTAACCCTATGGGTTTGGGGATGGTGTACCCCTGCTCTCCATGTTCTTCACCGACAGCTTCCTCCCCCTCTACCAACAACTTAAATGCAGGGTCTCCCCAGAGCCAGCACTCCCAGCTCACCCACACTCCCCCACACCTGCACACACCTGGGGGCTACCACTGCGCCCCTAACACCGCCCAGGTCACCTCTCCAGGTAGCCACCCTCATGTGGGACAGCCCCCCTCCCAACTGCAGAGAGCCATGGGTTACCACCCAGTAGGTCAAAGGTCAGCTTCCTGCCCTACACCCTCAAGTGCCCCACCACCACAACGAATGATCTCTTCTCCCCACTCCGGGCCCTCCTCCCCTCAGCTCCACTCTCTGCCGTACCACTCTCCCACCTCTTCCTCCCCCACTTCAGGTGGAAGTCCACTGGGGTCTCTGCAGCAGCAGCAACGCTCGGGACAGCCCTCTCCACAGGCTACAAGCCCGGTCATGACCAGCCTCTCCCCAGGGGCAGCGGGGCCTTTGGTTCATCCTCTAAGCCCTCAAGGGCCCTTCCCGTCAGATGGGGAGAGGCTGAGCATCAAGCAGGAACCCGAGGACAGGGAACCTACCTTCCGCTCCATAGGCCTGCAGGACATCACACTGGATGATGGTGAGAGTTGTCATTTGTTTATCTGCAACGAGCATGTCTTGTTTTTTTTTCTCACTGTTGAAGACACACACCCTCACTCCTCCCATCTATATTTGTCTTTCTCCTTTTCTGTCAGTCCATCTCTAGGTTCATCCTTTTTTTTTTTGGCTCTCATTATCATGTTTTCCCTCCTCACCGTGTCTTTTTACACATATTTAGAGCACACCCATCTGTGATCAATCTAATTTTCAGTCGAAAATGAGGGAGCACTGTGGGACTTCATTTACCCTACAGTGTGTGTGTGATGTGCAGGCTAATTTTGTATCTGACGATGTAAAACAATACAGACCACCAGTTGTCGTATTTTCAAGAGGTTGAAACCTCGATGCCTCATTACGGCGATGGCGTATCGTCTGTCATTGCAGCGCACAGGTTCATTACTGAGAGGTCCCGTGACTTCGTATTAGGTAACATAGACACAATACAACCGATAACTGCAGCATGACATTCAAGCGCCCAGATGTAAACAGTGGAGCTTCTCCAGCAGGAGTTATAGATTAATTACACTTTGTATTTTATGGCTCCGTAGAACCGGGGAGTGGAGAACGTTGCATCATTCTGCGCTACATTCAAACCACAGTCGCATTAGGAATACGCACTCTGGAGTTGTGTTGCTGCAGTAATTACATCCTGTGTGTGTTGAGTTGTGCGCGCACATGCATGTTAACAACTCTAATTAGGATGCCCAGCAGAACGTGTTGACTGAACAATTGACTATGAAGAACAATTCTAAATAATCGCCTCCCTTATCTGCCAGCCGGACCCCTTGTTTTATTAACCCTGGTTCCATATTGAAATCAGGACTCAAAGGGTTTAGGGTTAATAATTAGCCTGCAGAGGCTGGGTCAGCAAGGGTCAGCCTAATTAACACAAAACCACTGTTAATATATCATGCGTGAAAAAAACAGAATAAATCTCGTCTGCAGTTTGGCACGCTGTTAAAAAAAAGTGTGAGAAAAGTTTTTGAGTGACACACTTGAGCGGGGAATCGAAGTTCTCCCTTTGAGCCCGTGGATAAAATTAGTTTTCTGTGCCAGCCCAGCTCTGTAGGCCATGTTTTGAAGTAGCAGCGTGGAGCTTCACCCAGCTCTGAGTTTTTAGGAGGTCGCAGCACACTTAAGTAGACCACAGACGCTCCAGCTCAGACAGACTGAGAAGGACACAAATACTGACATTTGGCAAGTCTCTTTTTTGATCAAAAAAACGAAGCAAAACACCAGAACTCATGTCCTCGGTAACCACTAAGTCTCAAAGTGTGGTTCCTTTACAGTTTTGCAAATAATTTTTTCACGGACTGATCGCAAAATCCAACTCAATGAAGCATAATTTTCCCTGCAGGAATTTTGTTGTGGGTTTAGAGGTTTTTTTTTTTTTCAAACCATAACAATGAATAGTTTGTGGTTACTGAAGCAGGCTGAGGCGTTGTTGCTAAAAACAAGCATTTCATCCGACAGTTTTGTAATATTGCCTCAGCATGTCACCTTAAAAATGAAAGCTTGAGAATTTTGAGAATGAGGAAGTGAAGGAACCTTTCCCCTCTTGGGTTTAGGGGCAAGGTGTTTTCACTACGCTGTTTTGAAATCTCAGTATGTTGGACGTGTCTTCATGTGAATAGCAGCAATTATCTGCTGCACGTAGCTGAGCCGTGATCCTTCCTCTCTGCCCTGAGATGTAATGAAGTTGTTTCAGGCCTTTTAAGATGCATTGGAAAACAGCGGCTTATGTAACAGTGCATGGCGAATGCTGGTTTCTCAATAGTGTGTTCATGTTGTAACATCGGTAAGAAAGTAAACAAATTTTCCTTTGTTTACTTCACTGACAAAGGAACGTCGATTTCATCAAAAAGAAGCAAAAGGTAGCAATTGCAAAAAAAACAAAAACCGAGCAGAATATAGATTAGACGTAATACATTAGAGATATTACACCAGATTAATCTGACAGATGCACATGGGCGCACCGTGTTCTGTATGATGAGGTGTTTCCATTATGTATGAGGGAGTCTAGTCTATTGCTCTGCGAACAAGCAGATGGCCTCTGTGACGCACACCAGTGTGTGCTTGAGATGTATGTCTGCTTGATGTTGTGGAGGTGTTAGTGAATGGGTGTGTGCGTGTGTGTGTAAAGCAAAAGTGGCGGGAGGTGAAGAGACAGATTGACTGACAGATGGACAGACGAGTTCAGGATCCAGTCTCGCTGCAGGTTCACTCACCCAAGACATGAAGTCTGAGATGAACCTCGCAGAGTGACGTTGATAATTTAATGCTTTATATAGTATATATGTATTTATATACTATATAAAGGGAGAAGACATGCAGACTCTCTTCCAATACACGGTACAGACACAGGTGCGAGTCCTTTCTCTCTGTTCCTCTAAGTTTGGCGCTTCGATACCCATGCATTAACTAATTACTCAGCACAGTGACAATTTCTCTGTTTACAGACCATAGATGGGACCGGTGTGTGTTGTGTGTGTGTATGTGTGTGTGCATAGCAAAGCCAGTCTTTTGTTCTCTCTCAGTCTGAAGCAGCTTTTGACTGTGAGCACGGCTTTGTTAATGATGAGACCTTCAGCCTGCAACTGTTGGGAGATACTATGACACTGAGACAGTGATGACACACCCAGACACACAGAGGGGGAGATGCACATCATCCGAAAGATTAGAGCCATAACAGTTGGCAGTGAAAGTGTCTTAACTATTCATATATATATATAAATATATATATATACAGTTGCAGATTGACGTGTGAATTAAAGTAACAGTAACACTCAGGGTCTGTTACGTTTTATTGTATGGTACAAAAGTTTCACAAATGTGTCAGACGTGTTGACTTGTGACTCTGTCGTCTTTCTTGGTAGAATGATAAGTTTTACCTCTCACACTCTGAAATAACCACCAGTGGGTCTCTGTTTAAGCAGTTTTACTTTAAATTCTATGGTTATCCCCATAGTTCCAGAAAATCAATGAGTCCTCCTTAAATCCAAAATTAAATAACATCAAATTGGTCTTGGAACATTCTGCTTTTAGTTATCTCTGTACGTGTGTGTGTGTGTGTGTGTGTGTGTGTGTGTGTGTGTGTGTGTGTGTGTGCGCGTGCGCATGGCTCGTTGAACTCCATGTGTCACTGCACATAATTAGCGCCTTCAGAAATTTCTCTTTACTGTAACATGTAAATACCTGTGTACGTGTAGTAGCTGCAGCGTGTGATTAGTTAGAACCAAAAATGAATCATGCAGTCTGGTTTGCGTGCTCGTTCTTGCACGTATGGAACCATCTGAGACGCTCCTTGCTGGCTTTAAACGGGCATAACAGATGAATAACACTAAGCTAAGAAAAAGCAGACGTGGAAGGAAAGTACACTTCCATCAAATGCTGCTGCTGGCTGAAAACAATGGCAAACATTTGCTGGTGTTTTCCCCAGAAACAAGTGGAAACGGGCTTTCTGTGTCATCTTTCCATACAATTAAGGTCTTAGAGAGTGTATTGCAGAGGTTTTGGCAGAAGCTGAGGTCTGCTGTGGAAACAGTGCCAGTGTTGCTTTTTCTTCGTTTTTTTTTTTTATTCTAGGGGGAAGCCAAGCCAAGAAATCCCTCGGTAGGGATCAGAGCAACATGTTGACTCAAGTTTAGGAAACAGACAGACACGAACTTTGCTTATTTAATGGTACGACTGTATACGCGCCGTGAGGAGTAAGTCTTGTATCGTTTTTTCCAAGTCTCCGCTTTGATTTGTGGCTGTCAGCCGAGCATCGGTTGTTGCTGTTTGACTGTAAATTGAATACTTGTCACCACAGTTCTTGGGGTAAACAGGCGAGGACTTGACAGAGTGTGGCGAGTTACAGTTCACTTGTAGGTCTGGACAAAAAATGTGTGTATAAATTGTGAGCTTTTGTTGTCACCTTAACGTGCTGAGATTTAACACCGTAGTGCTGAAAAAATCCAAGTCATTCTAAAAATAGCAGCAGGAATCCAGAGGCTCTCCCGTGTGAAGCTCTGTCCCGGGGTCACGAGGTCAGCGTGGCCTCTGTGCCGTGCTGTGGATCAAAGGAGGCCGTTTGGTGAAACACTCAGCGTCAGATGGAGTGGGTAATCCACCGATGATTCACAGAGATGAGTGACTTTGAGAAACTGACTTTTTTTACCGAACGTCTTCCACGGCCTCACACAGCCTCTCGTTCGCTCTCTGCTCGCATAAAAGAACGACAAAAAGAGGAACACGGCTGAAGGTGAAACCAGAGCGTGTCTGGAAGATTTCGACCAGAATTTCCAGCAAGTGATCGCCTATTTCCAATGAGCGCGATGGCTGCGTTGATTCGACGCAGCCCCGGCCTGGTGTTTGCTCTCATACTCGGGGCTTTGTGAAGACGTGTGCGTGTCATTACAGGGCTCTGCAAGTGGAAAATGTGTGCTTTGATATTCCTCTCTGCAGGAAAACCCGAGTCTTTCCTCTTTTCTTGCCTGTTCCCCTCGCGCAAATGTTTTCCGTCACGGCACGTTGTCTCTCTGTGTGCCGTTGCCCTCGGTCTTTTCGTTATTTACTCAGGCCGTTCTGCCAGAGTAATATTTTCAGGCCTCGGTCAGGGAACTTTTTCGGCGTCTCACAAAGACGTATCATGATAATTCTCCCTTTTCCGTTCGGACGGTTGACGTGTTTATCGTGCTGACCGTCCACTTCTGTTTTGCATTATTAAAATCTTGTCGATAGAACTCCTTTGCCGTGCGGCTCGGGATGACATAAGCATTCACCGGAGGGAATTTAAAGGCGCCGTAAAACTCACTCGCTCACTCGCTCACGCGCTGACGGTAGGCAGATTTTGAGAACTTTTCTGTAGGGTACGGTTTAAAAGCTGCTCATTCTTATGTGACATTTATTTATTGCTGACATTTGACACTGAGCTTTGGGTCTTTCACACACACACACACACACACACACACACACACATGTGAGGCGCGTTCATCTGAGTCATCTCCACTCATAAAGTCGACTCAGTCAACAGAGGAATTCAAGAAGTGACTGTCAGCAGCCTATTTCACGGTGATTCATCTTATCAACAGATTTACCTCTGGACAAAATTAGTATTTGAATTACTATTTGCATTTCTTTTTTTTTCATAAATATCCCTCAAATCAAATGATGATAATTTGTCAAGCAAAAGCCAATAATGTCTGTGTGTTTGTTTTTCTTTACATAAATATAACATGATACATAACTGTTCGTAGATTCAGACCGTGTGACTCATTAAAGCGCTCATATGATATCTTCATTTAGTGATCTACTTGAAAATATAAAAGCTTTCACGTGTAAAAACAGCGTTGCCTGTTACTCTTTACTGATATACGGTGCCGCTGTACACACTGAATGAAAGCAGATGTTGCTTTAATAGTACAGCTGTGACCTTTATATTAAGGTATCATAGAAATCTCTCTGACTTTTATATCTGAAGTTATAAAGTTTTAAATTCATACGTCCGGCTTTCGCTCACCAGCCTTGGTTTTATCTACTCAGGTGTGAAGTTGCGTAATATCAAGCAAAGCTAAGTTAGCTAAGAGGAATCAATACTATTGCATGATTTATTTTTTATTTATTTATGTGATAATATTAAAAATATATAAAAATATATTTATTTTCCCTTTAATTAAAGTTTGTTGTCTCATTCATACGCCGTTCACTTCATCTACCGGCTGCACTAATAATTTGCATGGTCGAAATGGTAGGATACGGCTAAAAAGCTAAGCTAACAACATAGCATAGACGTAGCATAAACGTAGCATATGCTGGGTTTGCTACGGTGAAGTGTAAAAGTATAATATTGGACACAATTTGTCCATTTACTCACACTTACACACGCTGCTTTCATAAAGATACTTTTTGCTCACAAAGCAGCATTTTGTGTTTAATACCCCGTGTCAGCTGATAACGGGCGGACGGCGCTAATCGTGCTGGTGTGACGGTTGTGTGTGCATAAAATAAAAGGTCGTGCAGGCCCACGTGTAACCATGTGAACGACTCATCCCGACAGTTTGAGATCTAAAGTACGATTTGGACAACTGGCTGCATTTCTGTCGGTGTCGTGTTCGTCCCCATATGTCTCTAATTTCGTATGTTTCCAAGCCCTCGCCTCTCCTCATTATTTAATCCATTTTGTGTACCTTTTCTTGAAACTGTCGTGCACGTGTGTGTAGCAGTAATTTGATGTAAGCAGGCCCGAGGGCAGCGGTGGCAGCAGTCGGCCGATTCTCCTTACATATTCTGGTAGGGGACCCCCCCTCCGAGTCATCCCAGTCATCTACAGAGGATCTCCCTCCTGCTGAGCCATTCAGACACACCGCTACTACAGCACAAAGCGTTGAATCACCCACTTTCTGCTCCCCTTTCATGAACGGTACCAGTAAACCCGAGAAAACACCAGCAGCAAATGAAACCTGTCACGCCACACACACATCGAGCCTCTCTTTCACTCCTGTTTCATTAATCATCCTAAATATCACCGTCATCATCGTTGAGCATATGCAGATTATTGTGAGCCAGTTCGGCATTTGTTTGATGCGTAATCGTTTTCCGTTATCGCACACGGCAAAGTTTCTCATGAAATGGATTCCTCACTCTAGACTTGTCGATTTCCAAGCAGAGGGAGAGGAAGAAAGCACATCAGCTGTGCGTGGGGGTGTGTTTGCGTATTTAGACATTACGCTACGCTGCTATATGCCATGTGTGTGAGTCTATAAATGCGTTGACCTGTTTTGAGTCTGAGATAGAAACTCACCTCTAAAATATGTTGGGTCTTATTTTTAGACCGTCAGAACGACCTCATCCAAATTTATCATTTACAATACGACTGCAGCTGCAGTATGGAAAGCGAAGCCTAACGTTTCTTGACAGATGATCTGGGGAAGTGTCGTTTTGAGAAAACCCCTAAAAATCAACAATCGTTACAGCCGCAATCAAGCGGTGGTTTTGCATCGTTTATGCAAACTCGGGTTTCTCTGTTGAGTTCAGAAAGAATAAATCTGTCTTGAATGTTTGCGTCTGCAGCAGTGGAATCATCAGTACAGCAGAAAGTGATGTGTTTGTGCAAACGCCCACCTGGTGTTGATCTGTCACTCTTCACTCTGTTATTCCTGTGGTGTTAACCGTAGATTCACGCCCAGTCAGCATTTACTGTACCTGGTACTCGGCTACATCTTTACGTGTAAATGAGAACCTTCATACGGGCCGCGGTCAGTTTTTGGGAGCGAACGCGTTTCCTGTATTTGCGGTGAACGCAAAACGTGGGACGTGAAACATTCTGTCGCCTTATGACACTGAATAGTCGGTTGATTTTATTGATATTTTCGGGTGGCGGACGTGCTGAGTTCTTACAGCTCTGAGAGGCTTCTTGTTGGCTCCGCTGCTCTATTGAAAGGCCGTGCCTATTAAAGGAGATCCTCCATCACCGTTTATTTCACAGATGGAATTGCGATCGATGAAGTCGCCAACTGTTGTATATCATGCTCCAGTATTGTATATACAAAATGTAATGTTTGTTTTGATAGTCTTATAGGTGTGTAGCGGTGCTGGGTGCGTGTGTGCGTGCGTGAGAGAGAGAGAGAACATGGGAAAGGAAGAGCCTCCCACGCTAACAGGATGATGCGAGTGATGGTGGCCAGACAAAAAATCGTGCAGCAGAAAACACAAATAAAACAAGAGTGAACGTTAAGGCCAATTAAAGAAGTTTATTCATTCGGAAGAGACAATGGTGCACAGCAAGTCGACACATGGAGTTTGATTTTTCAAACTTCAAGTTTTAAATCCTGCCACGGTTGCGATGCAGACGAGGGGATTCTTGTTTTTGTTATGCTTAATGTACACATTTAGTTTTATATATTACACATAAAGGTAATTATAACAATCATTTAGCGCATCAAATTCAAACATTTCAATTTGATTGAAGAACAGAGGCTCGGCTGAGTTCCCTTTCTCTTTCTCATCATCTCTCATCACTTGTATTGTCTGGTGTCTGGTGTGTGTGTGTGTGTGTGTGAGTGTGGTGCACAGACACCTCTGTCCCAGTGTTGGACTGGGACAGAGGTGTCCCTGTACCTTCCAAAACCAGTCTGGCAAGTTTAACTGCTAACATGTTACTATTAAATTAAACAAACAGAGAAAGAACACAAGCCTGAAAAACTACAACTTAGTCTTTACCAAAAATAATAATGGATCTCTGAATGTTTGAAGATGATTTACAGTGGTTTTCACCCGGTAAAACAATCAACCCTTTGTTAGCGTGTCAGCACACAGAGCAGGTGTTATCTGTTATTTATTTAAAATAGGCTTCTAATCAGCCTCTTTTATTGTACAGTCCACCAAAGTAACACAGGTCTGCTGAAGGCGCGGACTTGGCCTGTGTTTATAGGAGTCAACGTGCCGTGGTAACTGCTAACATTTCTTGGCCGCAGAGAAAGGTCAGACGTGGCGCGTGCAGTCAATGGAATCGTTTCTCTTGTGTCAGTGGTGATCATGGCTCGCATCAGAATCGGCCCTTTGTGACCTTTGCGTTCGCTCTCTGGTTGGGTTTTCCACCTCAAACTTTTGGTCGCCTGAGTTTGAGCTTTCAGTCCTTTGAGAGACCGCAGTGTGGTGCAGGAGTGCCCTCTGCTGGTCAGGACGGCGTACTGTCACTCACTGAACCCTTTCATGAGTAAAGTTATTAAATCAATAGAAGATTAACCGATTATGTGTATTTTAAGAAAGAAATAGTAAGTAAATGGGAGGATGCTGATGTTTTAGGTATACAGAATTTACAACACAGAAAAAAAGAGTTAGTAAAACACAGGAAAAAAAGGCTTAATAAAAGTGTAGAATGGAGTGAAATGTATACCTAAAATAAGCATAACAGTGTTTTCTCATCTGGTGTTTCCAGTGATCTCAGACGTATGATTAAGCATTTTTATATGGACCAGGAAGTGTTTTATTTTGTTGTTTGATGCTAAGAGGAGTGCGTGTCCTCTGTTAGACCTGACCTGACGACCTGAAGCATGAGGTCATTTAGCAGATTGCTCACTTTACTAAACTGGTTTGCTTCATGTTAAAAGTTATAATATGAGTATGAGTACATAGAATTAATGGAAAGTGAAAGTGAATGAGTATAAATGCTGAGTTTATATGATGAAATGATCATTAAGTCTCTAAGACTGTTTTTGTGTTTGTTTGCCTCTCACAGTGAATGAGATCATCGGCAGAGACATGTCCCAGTCCCCCAGCACTCACCGCCCTCCATCGGCACACAGCCAGTCATAGCTCGTCCCTCACTCAGGGCCCCTCCAGCCCTCAACCCTTCACCCCCAAAGCTCCATCACAGACCCTGGTCCTGGTCCTGTGAGAGCCTGGATAGAGACAAGGCTGTGGTCAGAGAAAGAAGATGGTTACAAGGACCTGCTAGGTCTCCAGCCTGACAAGAGCTCACGTCGACTTTTCCAGCCTGACTTCATGTCAAACTCTCTTCTCTCCTCTCTAACAGATGAGATAAAGCAGCCATGTTGAGTCACAGCAGGGGCGAAACAGAATAACAAAGCCCCCGAGGAGCAGATGTGTGTGTCTGTCTGTGCCCCAAGGGGGGTGTTTCATGAGATGTGTGCTCTCTAGTCTGATCCTTTAAGGCGTCCATGTCTTCCTGGACCATCCGTGGTTTGAATAACATATATGGGAGACAAACATAACAGTGTGTATACGTTGCCCTCCCTCTCTCACCAGCATAGATGAAAGAAGACGATGTCATTGTCAGCGCCGGCGGCCGAAACTCCCAGGATGCTTCACAGTTTTACAAGCAAATCTTCACCAAACAATTTGTAAGTCAGTGGAGTAACAGTAAGCAAACATTCAAGCAGTGATTTCATTTTGAGACCTGGCAGGAGATCACCCACTGTTTACGTCACCCAACATGATCAGAATGTCACCGATCAGCCAGTCAAACCTTTACGAACTGGACAAACCCTCTGTCTCACTGTTCTTCACTGATTAAACCTCCTTTTTCCTTCTAAATTGTAAACCCCTGTAGGTCAGGCAGGCAGGCAGGCAGGCAGGCAGGGAGGTGGGACCTCTGGTGCTAGACTGGGATCTGCAACCTGCAACATTCCACAGCTGTTAGTTAGCCTGCAGCCATGTAGATATGTGTACATGAAACCTCCTCCGCTTCATCTTGTCCCTGCATCTCCTTCAAGTTGAACAAATGCCTTATTAACATTTAGCAGCGTTGAATGCGAGCGAAAAGCTTTTTTGTCGTTTTTGCACAGCTTCGAGTTTGGCTTTATTTTGTAGGGAATAGATATGTGACTCGCCGACAGCGGATTTGATTTTGAGAATCCTGACGATTTGGACTCGGGAAGTGTGATTCAGGACCGTGGCAGCCCTCCTCTTTTTCTTTTGATTTGTTTATTTAAGGATATTTGAACATTTCCATGTTGTGAGACAGTGACCCACAGAGACTCGGCTCTCGGCCTTGTCATGCAATAACGCCCCAAATCTCCCAGGAGCCCTTGTGTGCCTTCAAATGACATCATATCTGCAACGGTATGACAGCCTAGGCAATATATATAAATATATATATAAGAATTGGTGAATAATTTGATACTTGTTTTTTACATAAAGATGTCTATATTCTGTTTTAATGGATTGTCCCCCTTTGATCAAATGATCAAGGAGAATACATCGCATCCAGGTAACAAAATCTGGCTGTAATATTTGCATAATGCGGCAACAATCAAAGTTTGTTGTTCACAATCGTTTATGGTGTCTATACAACAAGATGTATTGATGACTATTTCCTACTTTGACAGATATGCAGTGCAATGTATTGCAGCAATAACAATCTCGAGGAAGTGTAGTGAAATGGACAACCGTGTGTGTAGCGATGGACACAGTGTGGACGTGCACGGAGCCCCGAGTCCTTCTGGTTTGGCTCTCTGCCTTAAGCTGGAGTTTGATGATGATGATGCTCCTGCGTGCGTGTGTGCTCCAGGAGTGTTGCTCATTATCACCGTTTTTAGCGTCACTTTCCAGGTGGAAATGGAATCGATTGTGCTATGCATTCAAATTTTGCCTAATGCCTTTTTAAAAAAAAGACAAAAAAAAAAGACAAAAAGACCTTGATGCCTGTAGAGGAAGCGTAGATGCTTGATTGGTTCTGTTGCATCCTGGATTTCTCCATCTACCAATCTGCCTTGTAAAGTACGCAGTGCAAGCATCAGTGTAGGGTAATTGTGTGTATGTGCATGAGTGACAGACAGATAGAGAGAGAGAGAGAGAGAGCGATGGTTGGTGATACCAAATGTGCTGCAGACAGGACAGGAATTCTCATGGTGGACATCGGAAGCACACACATGTATTTAGGCTATGCAAACATGAGGTATGACATCAGGTATGAGGACTGTAATGAGATTATAATCTACAATATGTGTTGTATTACTCCTGGACTTCACTGAGTGGGAGGAGTCAGAGATGAACATCCAAACAGTGCGAGTGTCGTGTCACCATGTAAACTATTAGGATGCCTTAATTCTTGTGTGAAAACCAGTTTGTCAGTGTGACTCTGTGCTGTTCTGGGTTTGATGTTTTTCCCCGAACAATGAGAAAAAAAGTGCAGTTTCATTTTGTTTGTGGTTTGTTTTTTTGTTTATTTGGTAGGGGGAGGGGGGGAGACGCCCGTTTGTATATAAAGCTGGGGCTTCAAAGACTCAAGGCAACCACAAAAAAAACAAAAACACAACCAGCATTGACAGTGAGCTCTCGCTGCCGTCCTATTCTGTCACAACCAAAGAGCGAACAATGTTACCATGTTACCATGGCGATAAACAACAGAGACTGTACAACTCTATTTTTGATACTTCATTTGGATGTCATTCCTAAAAGGCTGAGGACGTTATGTATGGTATGAGTGTGTGGACATATATATATCTATATGTACACACACACACACACACACAAACATATATATATATACATATAATGTTTTGTAAAATAAAAGGGAAATACAGGTTTAGCTGATGTTTACCAAGCCTTGTATTGTTTCTTGTATATTTTGTATGTTAAATTTTTGTAATTTTTAAGACTGCAGTGCTTTTTGAAATTAAAGGGAATACATTGCATTATACCGTAGGCTCTAAACTAGTGTATATCAATAAAACAGAAAAATCAGCCATGTGTTTCTATTCTCTGTTCTGCTTTCTAATCTAATTATATCATACATGATCGTATTTAAAAAAACAGTTCAATTGTCTAACCACCTGCTCCCATTTTTTTGCTTTCTGTAACCTATTTAACTCTTAGTTAATACAATTAGTTTACTTCAGAAAAGTTAGTGGCGTGTGCTTTAACATTCAAAACCCTGAGACAACCGAGTGGCTGTATTTGTGGTTGACAGTGGTGTGATGGTTACGCTCTGACTTGGATAAGCAACATAGATGATGGATGGATGGATTGGATGGATGATTATATTGCTTATAAGACATTTATATTCAAAATGTTTGGAATATTTCATAACTGTATAAAAGCACATCCAGAGAAATTTGGATTTTCAAGTACCACAAATTTTTGTGATTGTAGAAAAGCTGAGTTTAGGGTTTTGGAAAACTGACTGTAATGTGTGTGTGCTTGGTTGGTCACCATTTGGGTTTTATCTTTTGTAGCAGATAAGGTGTGATAAACAAAGAAAAACCATCATCGTCATCATACAGCTCATTGTCAATATCTTTATTGTTTACAGTACTATACACAGTTCTATATTCTTACAAGTCTCAAACTCGCAACAAAAGAAAAATATCTCCTCTGCCACCAGAGGCTGACCGAGCCTCACTTGGGCCAGTATTGCACTCTGGGTAATGAAGGCACAGTAAAGATGAAAAGTCATGCAGCTTGACACAGTATTCCAGATCAAGACAGGAAGGACGGCAATGCTGCAGACTCTTCATCATAAATAGTCTGGAAACAAGAACGTAAGAGAAAAGCTCTTGTCCGTTATTTAAAAGGTTTCCGTTCTTTCACAGGTCATAACAAAATCTCCACTTTTGGAAGGAAATGGATTAATAAAACTAGAATCAATTTATCATGCTACTCTGTTAAAGACGCTCGGTTCCTTAACAGTTTGATTGTCGCAAAAAGAAAAATCTACAGTGCTTGGAAATAATCTAAATAGGATGACATCACGTCATACATAAATGCTTTTTTTTTTTTTTTTACAGAATAACAAAAACTAAGTTACAAAATAGTTTGCATCTTGGCAATTCTGGATTTTGGTTAGTGGTTGGCTAGTTGTGTTTTAAACTAGCGGTCCCTGCTTGAGCCTGTACAGTTTGAGATTCCCTCTGCTTTTTCATTAGGATCACATGACGTCTTATGGCTTTTTCATTTTTCCTCTGTTTAAATGGCAGCAAATACTATTGTAGTTAAGAGTGAAAACTGAGATATGCAGGTTGTTTGCAGAGGTTGGAAGCAGCCTCAAACCGTTCAGGATGAACATCTGTACAGAAGTTTAAAGGCATTTAGCTGCACAGACACAGGAGGGGGCTGAATATACAGGCAGGTAAATGGAGGCGAGAGCAACAACAAAAGATGAGGTGCAAATTGAGGCAACGCTATGTCTGATATGCACAACAGAAGCCGAAATAACAACAGCACTGTCCAAACTCCAACACTGGTTTCAGGAGTGTTGTGGGCCAGCAGAGTCACGGTGAGGGAACAAGGGAGAAAAGATCAGCATGTGGCCCAGGATGGTCCGACTGGAGTTCTTTCACGGTCTAATTCTTGCTGAAGATGGTGGTGACATATGTAACGGGTGATCAAACAGAGGATGGGAGCAGGGAAGACGTGGTAATGGGACTGGTCAGTTACAGAACACCAAATGGACCTGCTGGCCGTAGAGGGGGTGGTTGGAGCGCTCGGCCACGGCCTGCCTGGCGATCTCCTCGCTAGGGAAGGTGATCAAGGCCTCGCCGCTGCACTGGCCACTCAGATTGTAGAAGATGAGAACGGCATCAGGCTGGAGCTGCACAGAGACACCGAAAAAACAGACGAGGGGATCAGGTCACGGTGAATTCATGCAGCTGCACCATTGAAACACCAGGGGGAGCCCTGCAAAGCCCAGGGGGGACGCTCATCAAAGCCGTCCAGAGCAGGGGGGAAAAGCAAAGTGCATGCTGGACAAAGGATCAGAGGCCCACATACACACAAATACACTAATTATTACTTATATTAGTTTGCATGCATCCTCAGCTTAGGGTCCAAAAATCAATACATGCACTGATCAACTTATCAAATTCGAAGGACCCACTGAGAGTTACATGTCAGAGCACAAGAAAAGGAGACAGAGCAGGCGGAGCATTTTGTCCACGAATCTGGCTGGGAACGGCCAAGGGTCTGCAGTTTACATGGGAAGTTAGTGAGGACGAGGCCCTGGTTTTAATGCCAGACCTGTGAGGTGAACTGGTCACGAGCCATCTTTGTTTTCAATGGCGAGTGCTGTGAAGTTTAACTCAATATAACAAAGATGACAAACAGTGGCTCTGCATTCTGCTGCATCTAACACATGGAAGAATGGAGAGCAGCACGATAAGAGCTCACAGTGGGCTGGGGAGGGAACTCAAACGCTGCCGTAGAAGGAAGAATACAGCTGAACCAATTGGGAATATGAAAATATATATAATATATGTAAAATTATGTATTCTACTGAAGAGGAATAGGGCCGGTTTTTGTTCTGCCTTTTTTCCTCTGAATTCTAACATTAATCTCTCACAACATAAGAAATATTAAGGACATTTTTTTTATGTTGCCTTACAATTATTTTTTTCCTCTCCTGGCTGAAAATAACAACAATATACTCATCAAACAAGGAGCCTTTAGTGTTGAATCAGATCTTGTTGGTCAGCAGGGGGCAGTTGTGCCACAAAAGTCCGTCCAACAACAGCTGACCTTAAACTGCCCAGTATAAAACTAGACAATTATCTACGTTTACGATTCAGAATGTTGACACAATGTCACGTAAACCCGGGCTGTGAGACGATGACAGTGATCTGGAATCATCACATCATATCACTAAAGAAAGATGTCCCTCATATTTCCTACACTAAATAATAAAAATATGAATAAATCAGCGTTCCTGAAAGGCTTAATCGGATTTATGATTTAATGGTTAATACAGGCTGGCAGTGGAGAAGACAGGTTGACATGCTGGATTAGAAGAGCAGAACATGAATGGTTAGGTGGTTAGATTCCTACTCAGACAATGCGAGTCCTAGCATATCAGAATGAAAGGGTTAAGAAGGAGCATCATTGTTATTAGTTCGGTCTGGAGCCTCTTCGGTCTGGAGCCTCTTCTTACCTTGGGATGAGTCCCTACAGACAGAGCCATTCTTTGGGCTGAATCAGACTCCTGGCCTGTTCGTTCATCTGAACCATGCCGCTGTATTCGTCAGCGTACTACAGGTAGCATAATAACGTAAGCACAGTCAGGGTCGGAAGCCTCCACACATGACAAATACACAGTTATGGATACGCAAAATAAAAACATATTAACTCTCATACACTCATTACATAACCCACAGTGAGAACATAAACACAAAAAACACAGCAAACACTACCACAACGGCATCATTTGCACAAGGACACCAGTGTTGGTGTGGGAACTCATTCGTCACCCAGAGTCAGCGTGAGAGGCCCTGCAGCAGCCAAGACACAGAGGCTCAACTCCATCAAGGATAAAGTGACTGCAGTTCAGCCAACAGTCAAGATGGAGTGAGCGTTTCTTCTCACACACACACACACAATCACACACGACCTCTAATTAGTCTTCAGCATACAAAGCTATACATCGTTCAGCACAAACTTTTTCATTTATCTCTTTCTCTATGTCTCTCTCTTGCTATCTGTGTGTCTGTCTCTGCATCGGTCTATCGCTCAGAGAGAGACAGAGATGGAGAGACACACACACACTCACTCAATGTGTGTCTGTCTCTCTGTACTTCAAAATTTGAAAGGCATTATTTCATTATTTGCATGACCGCATAGACATAGAGTATTGTCAAAGCTGTGTGTATATTGAAACATCAAAAGCAGAGAAAAAAATAAGAGCACAAAGGTAAAATAATCCAAACCACTCGAGAAGGAAAAATGAAACAAAACACTTGAAAGAACATCTAAATATGCGGGAAAAATATATGTAAATCTCTCCGTCTGTCTGTGCTCCTCTCTTGTCGTATGTCTCTCTCTCTCTTTGCACTACTACATGACATTGCGCTACGACCACAAGCACACAGCCCAACCCACCAAACCGCCACCTCAGTCCTCACTACACCCCCCCCACCCACGCCTGTTAGCGTTCATACCTGAATCAGAGGACTCCACCTATATTGGGCTGGGAGCCAATAATGTGAGAGCCAAGGAGAGAGGAGGGGAGACAAGTGCACACACGTCCTTAAATTGAGTATCACCATGGTGTGGCTGTTATTTTAACAATTATTCACACTATTTGAGCTGTTTATGGTAGAGTGAACCTGTAGCTGTTTCATCATGTAGGGTAAAGTTGAAAAAAAAACAGACGCAGCTGGAATCATTGAAGGGATTTTGAAAATTACATCCATACTTCCATAGGTAAACACTTAGCTTTTCCACACGTCCCATGGATCATGTTCTGTGGATCCATTCTATAGACTACTCTACTTTGAGTAATGCCTGTACGTCAGTTCAAACCAACCATTTCAGGAGACATCATGAGGACAAAATCCACAAGGACTAAAATGTTGTCCTTTAAACAAATTAACATCCACTACAAGTCCTCTGTATGCCTTCATTTTGGCACTGCACACTGACCTGGTAGCCCTGGAAGAAGCTGAGGATGTCTTTGACACCGGCATTGTAGGGAAGTCCCTGCATCCTGACCAAAGCAGCATGTTGGGGCAGCATAGATGTGGTGGCTGCAGCAGGGTGGGGCTGAGCTGCGACTGCTGCGGCCACCGCTCCTGGTGGAGCTGCAAAGTAACCGACTGTTGAGGGAGAAACTGGTGGGCTGGAGAGGGAGAGCGAGGAGAAGTTTGTCAATAAAAGCACAAAAGAGTGATATGAATTGACTTAATCGGATAAATTGAAAATTTGCTCTTGTTTTGAGGTACTTTTGGAAGTATTAACCTGGGGTAGTACGCAGTGTAGTTCATGTTCATATTCATGTAGAGATGTGGTTGATGGGGGTAGTATGCCAGGGCAGTGTGGGCAGGGCTGTGTGTGGGGGTCTGAGGCGGTCTAGGAGCTGCCAGAAGGGGGGGCTGGTAGAGGGCAGCCTCAGACAGCACAGCAGGAGGTGCGGGGAAGGCAGCATAAGCTGTGGGGGGAGACAGACCTAGAAAAGAAACACAAACCTGTTCAGTGCACAAGTAATCTGAATTATACACTATACGCAATATGTAATTCGCACAACGTCAGAAAACCCTCCACACACCGCCATTAGGCTTCGTTTTCATAGTTTTACCCATGATTCCATCTTTTATGGTTTCAAACAAGTGGCCCTACAACAGAGCTGATAAGGGCACTTATCTAAACGCCAACAAACCAAAATAGACAAGTTGGAATTCTTGTTCGTGAGAACTTGGATTGGAGAGATAATCTTGATTATAGATGCAAAAAAGTACGTCAACGTTTGGGAATAACTAGGAATGCGAGTCATCTCACCTCCTTACCCTGTTGAGTCCACTTTGTCTAATTTTATTTTATAATTGATCTGCAGCCCTACAGTTCATCAACTCAACAGAATTCTCATACTCCAAAACACTGGATTACTAATTGTAAATTTTCACTTCAAAATAGAGGGAAAAAAAATATAGGTCTTCCTTCGTATTGTTTCATTTGTGATGATGAGCAATCATATAAAATTAATGTAAAAACAGCATCTGAAAAAACAGCAAAAACACTCATCAAGAGAAATTCCTCCAGTGTGACAATTATTGTAGTCCAAAGTGTCCTTCTGACCATTCTGACTACAACTTGAACAACGACAATATGGATGTATTTACATATAAACAACCACTATCTGTAGGACTGTGGGCAATTGTGGCCACCCTGCATGCCCACCAGGGAACACTGTGACACGCAACAACACAGCTGACCTTCTGGAGGCTGAAGTGTTTCGAGGTAATTAAGGTGAAAATACTTCTGCCAAATGAAATAACCCATTAATACCATTAAAATTAAAAGGATTAAAACTCAAAAACTTGAACTAAGGCGGAAAGGTTAAAAATAATATTCAGTTACAGTAAAAAAATGGAAGGTGGCTGCCAAGTCCAGTGTAATCTCTAGCACCACGACAGATATGAGTAATACAGAGCAAAGTACAGTTTAGAGCTGCATTCAGTCCAGTTCTATCTGACATCTCAGTTTGAGAGGAAAACAAACATGGCTGACAATATTAGCTGAAATGACAGAGGCTTATTTATGGGGTCACTATTTCACCTTTTTAAATGTCAAATTCCAGACATCAAGAGACTTCCTATCCGACTCACTTAGCTCAAAAGTTGATGTTTGATGTGTTGTCGAAGTGGAAAAACTGTTTGCCTCTAATCTCAGTGAGTATGTGGAACGTAAAATCAAAGTTGAGATAGTTGTGTAACTCAACAGAATACAAAGTTGGAGAATTATATGATCCTAATAAATAAAATAAAGAAAGAAAGATATGTTGCTACTGACTTAGGGCACAATTAGAACCCCAACATTAATACGATCAGACAGCATTGGAGGATACAGAATTTACTTACATGGAAGTTTGCAGGGTGGAGGGGAGAGGCCACTACGGTTGAGGGTTCCTCCCATCAGAACTATGCTCATCTCCTCTGTGGAGCACTGAAACACCTCTACATAACGGTCCTTCATAGTTTTTTTATGGCACTTCTGGGACACCATAAAGGCCCTGTCAGAGGATTTCATCTGAATGAAGGCATCACCAGAGGGTCGCCCCTGTGGAAAAGGAGGAGGAAGAAATGGACAGGAAGAATGAAAACATGAGCACAAAAGTATAATACAAGGCTTTGCTTTTAAACTCTGAGCTATGTAATCAGTGTAAAGGAGGATTCAAGATAAAATAAGGGTTGATGAGCTTTCGCAATACGTCTGCATGACTCTCTCTGACCTGTTGATTGAGGACCATGTGGACTCCATGTGGTTTGATGTCGACTGTGTGTTCGCCCATGAACTCTAGAATGTCTTCAATGCCTGCTGTGTAGGGTAAACCACGGAGACGAACGCAGTCACGCGTGCTGCTGGCCGTTGGGATGTAGGGAGGCGTGGCAAGAACTGAGACGGGTACAATCGGTGGAGGGGGCAGCGTGGAGATCAGAGGGGTGGACATGTAACGATTCAGGACCTGGCAGACACGGAGCAGGAACTGTTCAAGTTAATGCTGTAATCTGCTATGCAGGAGGTATATGTCCCGTAATGAAACCTATTTTATCTGAAACAGAACAAAGCAGATAACTCCAAGAATCTTCAGCCAGTATTCTATGACATCTTTGTACAGCTACAAAAACGTACCTGTTGCACTTCAGCTGCAGTACTCCGAAACAGCTCAATGTAGCGCTTCCCCAGAATCTGCTTGTGCTTCTTCAACGCATTCTGGGCATATTCTTCACAAGAGAAAAGCACAAAAGCGTCGCCGGTGGGGCGTCCATCAGGGTATTTGACAAAGAGCAGGCCCTCAGCAGCATCCGTAACGGGACTCTCGGGGCCGAGGAAGGCCAGAACCTCCTGGGCTGTGGCGGTGAAAGGCAACCCTCGCATACGGATAATCACCTGGTTCTCTTTGGACAGGAACTGGGCTACCTCATTGGATGTACCTGGTGTGGGAACAGCTAAGATTAAACATCTGGCTTGTGCTACTGTGCAAAACAATGCTGTCCAAGAAGTGACTGTTGCTCATTATCCATGCTATGCATTTGCATATGCATCTCCCCTTAAAAGACCAAAAACAACTTATAACTCATTTTGATGGATTCGTCAAACTGGAAGTCAACCGGAACAAAAAGTAATACAAATTGTGGTGTGTACACAAGTTCAGTCAAACAAACCATTCCAAAAGCAGAAATATGTTAATTTTCAAGATGAACCAGTGTGTGCTGTTTTGCAGTCTGGGTCAATAAACACAAGCATTTTCAGTCACTGATGTTTCTGGCATATTAAGGCTTTACTGAATAGAGATTCGGGCTCATTTAGTAGTTAGTGTTTGAATTTTGAATTACAAAAAGGACAACAACAAAGTGCAGATCTATCAGGAGTCTGGTACACTACCAGTACATTCTGTTATCTCTGATCATCAAATAATAATTACAGATATAAAATAATCATTTTCTAATTTTCAGGCATCATGCAAGACATTGAATGAGACATCCACTGCTCAAGTTCAAAAGCATTATATCTAAATATAAAATGACATTTTTAATCCATCGGCCCACTTGTTTTTGGCTAGAATCCATTAAGCGCAAAATGAGTCATATTGCTTTCGAATTCATGATAGTCTCGCTACAGTGAACTTGCCTGTGTCTGCACGTGAGTGTTGTCTCCATAGGAGAACGTGCGGATCTCCCATACCAAAATTAGACACAAACCATTTCTAGGACAGACTCTTGTAGGGCGCAATCATATCAATGTACGTAACACTCAGGTCATCACACAGAGACCTTTTTTATTTATTTTACCTGGTAAGGGTCAACAACATCAATTTTCCTGGATTTCTGTATGCGCTTCAAACTCTCAGCAGGATATCCATCAATAGACAAAGATAAAGGCCTTCACTGCTCCGTATAATAGACTGCACTGTTTGTCCACAAGAATGGTGCCTTATTTTCAATTACGGTCAAGTGAAATCACTATAGAGGACTATATTAAAGTTCAGCATTTGGATGAACAAGCACAAACAGTGATCCAGTAACACCAGCAATAGTTTAGATGTACATTTGTTTCTGTAACTCACCAGTGTCAATGTCAGACCAGAACTATGAAGTGTAAATTTCTACTATACTATAAGCAGGTCAGACTGAATTCATGTTGACTATTTACATCACTTAAAATAGTCAAACTAAATCTCAAAGTCATACTAGACAACCAGCATGTTATATCATGAAACAGGTCTGTGGTAGACAGACGTGCTATGTATTTTTTTAATGCACATTAAAATGTTTTACTGTGAAATGCTTTTTTGATAAAAGCAGCTACATCTTGTCTGCCTGAACTATTTACTTAAATTCCAGTGTGTTGTCAGTCTGTATTGATCTTAACTCATCAGAGTAAAGTCCATAGTCAAAGAGGCAGCCAGTGAGTGTTATCTGCTACAAGTGACTGTCTTCCTGTCTCCTGTCTCTCGCTTGTATCTCTATTCTGTGTTGCTGCTGCCTCTGGCTTTATGGTCCAGGGGCCCTGGGCCCTGCTTTTGTCTCTTCACACCCCCTTTGTATGGGCACTGAGCTGGTCTTTTCACTGGCCAACAGCCCCTTCTGCCCCTGGGGAGTGGAGCTGGAGGCTGAACTGAACAGGTGAGCTGCTGTTAGCCAAGAGTAGTGTTTCGCTCCAACTGGCTTCTATGGGTTGGGCAGGGGACGAAAAGGTGAGGAAGGGATTGGAGGGAGTGGGGCTGCTTCTCACAAAGCGTCTTTCATTAGATAAGCTGCTGGAGAGTCACTGGGATGAGGCAAAGACAGCAGTAAGGAGAGACAGAGTCTCTACACAAGTAAGATTCCTTCCTAACAGTCACTAAAGACCTACTATTTGGGGTAAGGAGGGTCTTGTTTTTCCTCAGAGATGCAGAAAAGCCAGGAATTGTGAGGTTAAAACACACCAACAGGTAGCTTTTCAACACAACTCTTTATAGGAACAGCAATAACAAGAGAGGATAAAATAACCAGGAAAAACTGAAACCTGACCTCCAGCAATCTTGAGGAATTCCTCCCCTGTGGCTTTGTAGACCTGGAAAGACAAGAGGAAATCTGGCTTTAGAAATCATTCAAAGGTCTAAAGTTTATTCATATCTTAAAACTAAAGAAGATAATCATTAGTTCAATAAACAAAATAAATACCGTAGTAAAACCAACCAAAACAAAAAAAGGCAGGTGGTTGATTTTGATCTGACAGTTGGTCTTCCACCATTAATGTATCACCTTCACAGTAATATGGCCCCGAGGTGCCATAAACACCAAGACTTTTTCAACTGAAACCAAGTGGCTTGGTAAAAGAGCCAACGTCCAGCTGACATTGAAATTCACTTTGAAAATTGAACACAAGTTACAGTTTGCAGTAAGAACGGACACGCTAATGTGAGGCATCTACCTCAATGTAACGGCTGCCCATGTGGTGCTTGTGCCGCTCCAGTGCCAGATCTCTGTGCTCTGCGTTGATGAAGCGAACTAAAGCCTCACCATTTCTCCTGCCCTGAGCATTCAGACAAAGAGCCACACCACCCCTGAAGACATAAACACACAAATTCAAGAGCATCAATACACAACGTTAACATTTCCGTGCCTTTGATGACAAGGTCCCACCAAATCCAGGAGCAAAAAGTGACATGTTGTTTGGTTCAACAGCAAAAGCAACATTATCAAGTGTAGCCTGACATGTAAAAGGCTCCACCACCACAATAAAAAAAGAAAGAAATCCTGAATGACCAAAACCCCCCAAAAACAACCCACTGTGCACTGCTGTTACAACTGTTCATGAAGTGTAATGACGATATGCCTGAGTTCCAACGTACTTGGCAATGTTGAGGCCTTTAAAGAAACGGGCAATGTCTTGGTCCGAGGACTGCCATGGAAGGCCACGTGCTCTGATCACTGTCTCACTGTCCACCGGCTCTGTCTTGCTGCTGAAACCACACCAGGGGGGAACAGAGAAAGGATATAGAATTACAATCATAGTAAAAAAGCTAAAATATTATAACAAATTACAGTTTAAAATTTGGATCCAACTGTACCATTGTTATTGTTAAATTTGAACAATTTGTCCAGAAACGCAGGCACAGAGGCCACTCACATAAACACACTCTGGAAACACACTCCACTGACTGAATGTCAGGGGGTGGTCAGAGTGATAGGCTTTTAGCTGTCTGAGAACGGCAGGATTTGGTGCTCTGCTACTAGATAGCTAGGTAAGCGCTTGATGGCAAAGTTGGACAGCTTTAATTACACACTTGTGGTTTTCTTGTTGCTGTAATCAATGCTAAGAGCCTGAGGTCTGAATGTGAGAGAGATTGTCAGTCAGTCAACAACAACCTTAGCTAACAGGTGTGTCTGGATAGCACGCAGCGATAAAGTAGAATATACAGTATATCTAATAAAACAAGCATACACGCATACATACCATGTGCCAGATTCAAACTTGTACTTCACCGTTTCAACACAGGAGAATGTGTGATCTAAAGACACAACAAAGAGAGGGAATGTATTAGAAGTATTTTTAGAGATCAAAACAATGTTCTCTTGTTGCTACAAAACAGGTTCACCCAGCCAAGCAGCTTTTTTGTAGCATCCTGCATTCCCATCAGGTATCACGCCCAAAACAATGAATGGGATTGGCTGTTATTATGGGGGCTAAGCCATAACTACCACAGGCAATATGGAAAATATCTCATCAAACCTAAAAGTGTGTTTATTTCAAGGTTTTTGACTGTTGCTACTTACTGTAGGGCTCAGCCAGGATGCAGAGTATCAGTTGTACCATATTCCTCACCTCCCGTAGACCTACTAATGGTTCTGACACAGCAGGGAGACCCACATCTGTACACACAGTTAAAGGGCTTTCCAATTTTTGCCATCTGATACCGTGAGCCGCGTTTACGATTACTACTGCTTTCTTGAATTCTTGGAATCAATACAACAAACTTGCAGACAAAATATCAGACTTCTAATGATATATAAGATGGAGTGTGAGGATGAATAAGATGTGACACCATAACAACAACAACAAAGTGCACACTAACCAAGAAGGATACATTCTAACATGGAGGACAGAGTGAGCTTCTGCATGGGGCCGGTGCCGGTGCAGCATTTGTGAAACTCCTTCCTCAGATCGATAAATGAAAAGAAACATTCTGGAAGGACGAGATTCTACAGAGACACGACAAAAATAAGGGCGTTATCAAGAGGCAGCTGATATAGACAGAAAACAAAAACATGCCGACATATGTGCAGCGTCAGTGATCACGAAGCTCGTAAAGAAGAAAAAGGTACACATGAACTTTAAAAAATGATATTCTTAAAAGGGTGAGGTTTTAATACAGATAAATTTTCAGAATCTACATGTACACACATGAAGTAATCTAATGCATTAATGGCTTTACTGGCTTCTCACACACTCCCATTTTATAAAAGGCAGACTTTCACCCATGTCAAGTGCTGTGAACCAAAGTAGTCTTGACAGGTTGGTTCGGTGGGACAGCTGGCATTCCAGTACAGAACATGACAAGTTGCTTCTCAGCAATAAACTAAAGCACATAGTGGAACCATACTTGGTAGAACAGCTGCCTTCTCAGTGAGGAAATTAAACATATATGTAGTTTAAAAACATTTTAACATATGCCAATATTTTTTATACTACTTTTCTTACAATGTTTTTTTTTTAAATTGAGATAGAAACGTGTCATAAGACTGGCAACAGGCTAAAATGAAATGACAAAATGATAGTTTACTTCGATTTCTGAGATTTTCCTTCCTATGCCTGCAGAGTATCTGTATAATGCAGATGTACCTTTTTAGATGCCTCTGGGTGAAGAGCTTGTCGAATGATGAGGGGACTGTTTACACAAAGAGTGAAGGAGCTTCTGCCAAGGGCCTCCACTTCTGATGACACCGTTTGCTGAAACTGCAAGATGAACCACAAAGAGGAAATAAAGCATGATGTCATCAAAATATAAAGTGAGAATTTTTCCTGAATTTTTCAAAACCAGAGCTTTGGAATACATGTGTACATATATTGAAATTAAATAAATAGCATAGATGATTATTTTCTATTGGCTCATACATTGTGACCTCATTGGGGTCAATACTGTACAAACACCAGCCGCAGCTGGATGAGCGGGTGTGTTGCTATGTTTGACATTTGAGTGTTTCTTGGCTGTCTGTGTGTTTCTCAGGAGGAACAAAGCCTGTCAAACAGGTTTAGTCATTTGCCCAGCACAAGAGGGAGGAGGAATGATCACAGCGCTAATCACCTGGATCAAGGTTTTCACAGAGCAACTACAGACAGCCAGATGAGAGGAAAAGCAACCAATTCAAGCCAGGCCTGCTTGCCTCCACTCTGCATAAATGCTGATGGATACAACAATACCAGTGGCTCCCCCATATTCATCTGTTTATTTGTAACAGTCACCTTTAATGGCTCCATTAGTTGTGTTGTGTCAACTGTTGTAAACTGTCAACAGCGGCCCTCACGCCTATAGCACTCTTCACTTCTTCTGAGGCTTCTGACATCTAAGGTCAGCACGTAATGCTTAATTAAATTAATTGAGGAGATGATTTATCACATTCCTTCATCGATCGAGGTTTTTTTAATTTCCACCTGGCAGATACAGAAAATCTCAAGTTTTCTTTCACAATGCCCAAATTCAATCTGATTCGCTGTCACTATTTGCTCAAAGCTTGAGAAAAATAAAAATCTTACCAGCAACATTAACTGGATAACAGGCAAGTAACTTTCTGGACAAAATAGTTAGAAACTGCCCGCATATGATGGCTGGCTACACTGTTGATTTAGACAGTCAGGTAATGCTGCTCGAACTAGCAGCGGTGATCGCCAGCCTCACCTTACATATGGAAACCTGTGTTTACATCTCTCTGAGAAGAAGTCCTGATAGAGCTTGGATTCATGCAGTACTCAAAGCTATACGCCATCGGCTACTGCAGAAAACTGCGGTGGTTTTTTTCTCAACACTCACCATCAGCCCTGTTAGAGGAACACTATTAGAGCCTCAACACACCATCAGGATGAAGACCATTAACTGACAGAGGGAGGGGAGCTTCACATGGCCACTGGCTATGTATGACAGGTCTATAGACAGTGAGAGACTAAGAGGTGCATGTTGGGACTTGCTGCTTAACAGTCAGAGAGCAATGCACAAGTATTTAGCAACCGTAACCAGTTGCTAACAAAGGCACCAAAATCTTCGTGCGTGGAGTCTAGAGGATTTTAGGCTGGTTGGACAGAGCCATAGACAAATCGTGGATTGGGCTATTTGCAGTGTATTATGGGATGCCAACGTATACACAGAAATAGAAATATTAACAATGAAAGTTTCATTGAAAACTACACTAAGCGTAAACCCCTCTTCACTGCTGTGCATTAGTGTTTTAACCAACATCCTTTGTAAATCATTTTGCATTTCAACTACAGTATACATAATTTGTGCATACATTTTTATTTTATTAAGTCTGTGCACTCTTGAAATAGATTATTTGTGAAAAACAGCCCTTTATGATTTCTTTAATTTGACTGATATAATGACTGCCAAATTTACTTATTACTGTGTGTCATACTGGGAGAAGTGACACGCTGCAATACAGGCGCGATCAAAGCTTCCTCCGTGCAGCTCATTCAAGGGTGAGGAAAACAAGTCATGATGGTAACTCACTCATCACACTGTTCATTGGCTATTAATGGTGAACAGCAATGTGGCGTTTCCAATATGTTGAAGCAGGGAGAGGGCTAAACTAGAAGACAGATCCAGCACAGCCTGTTGGGGTCCTAATTCCCAAAAATCTTGTAGATTAGAGTGTGTGTATATGTACAAAGGATGTAGAACAAGCTAAATGGCATTTGTAGACACAAAATTACACATAAACTGACACAAATTGGTTTAGTTTTTAACAAAAAAAACCAAAAACTCTGGGTGAAACGTGATAAAGCACGACCACCTCAGGTTTAAATGTTTAAAGCACTAATCTAGTGGTCTCTCATACTGTTTGCTTTATACTTCTTTTAAGTTGACTTTAACCTCATTCAATGGATGTGTGTAGCAATTTAAAAAAATTTATTAAAAAAAAATCAGACTTGCACTTAAAGCAATCTGTATCTTCTGTAGTTCCTTTGTTATGACAAGAAAAGAAATCATTCAAAACTCCAAAAACTCTGTCTATTCATTTGGAAGCATACTTTAAGACTGGCCAGTGTGTCAATATTTCAAGTTTGCATTGTTAACTGAACTAATGTTTGCTCATAGCTGTGCATGCAGCTCCACCTTAGCCAATTACTATGGATGGATTACCGGGGAAAAGTAAATGGTAAATGGAGAGGTAGGCCACACCCTATCCCGTTCTTCTGTGTGTGCGTCAATACTGCTGTTTAATTGAGCAAACACGCTGAAAACAAAAAGACTGTCTTGCAACAGGTTGTTCAGTGAAATCCCCTGAATGTTCAATAGAAAATTTGAAAACTCACAGGTAGAAAGAGTCTCACTTCTTTCCATCTTAATGCCATAACAACATGAATCTGTATTTGCACGTCTGTTTACACATAGAATGCTCAAAACCATGAGCATTTTTGCATCACAACCTCCTAGCAATCTTGATTTCGCTATTAAAAACGGACTCATCATTCACACTTTGTTGACAGTTCACCTTGTATTTGATTGGATCAACCAATTACCCAAGGTACTGTAGTATTCTCAACCCGAACCAGCTTGTGTGGAAAAATATTCTACTAGAGAAAAAAATAAACTCACTCAATACTGTAAAAATAACAGAACAAATTTGAGAATATACCACAAAATACTTCACTGAGCTCACGGATTGGAAAGATCACTAGAAAGATCATAATTTTCAAAAAATATTTTTTCTCCAAACACATTTCAGAACACAATTTTTACTGTTCCCTTAAGCCAACCTTGGGTCTCACTGTACTCTCAGAGAGGCATTCCCACAGATGAGGGGGAGGAAGTGGCCTTTGAACATGGGCCTATCAGAGTTTGCTCTCCAGTGTAGCCGCATTGTTTGTATGCAGAGGGAAGGTAGGTGGTGGTGGCTGAAGCAAGCTCCGATAAGAGCAACAGGGAGTGCCGATGCAGTCCCCCTTACAACCGTTAAAGGAAAGCCAACAATTTAAATAAGTATGCGTTTGTGAAAGCCTCCAAATGTCACAAATTTTTTTACATGTGTGTCAAGTTGATAGGAGATCATCATAATTCAGATTGATTTCTGAAAAGTTTGTCTACAGAGACTTGGTGTTACAACCAGGTTAGAGGGACAATGTAATATTCATTTACTACATAGGACGGCTCTCTTGGTATGCAAGACACAGAAGGTCAAACAGAAGATCAAAAATACACATACGCTACGAGAAATCATGACATAGTGAGACAGTGGCGATGAAGTGAAGGTGCGTGGGGCCATCAGTGCAGTCACATGCTGTCACTGTCAGACTACAGAAACCTGAAGAACAACAGTCTGAGTACAGGTGTAGCAGCTTCAGTTCATTCCCAGGAACCTCACTGAACTGTAGGTGTGACATTTACACAACATAATGTGCTAAAACGGTCACAGCATACGCCACAATATCTACATGCTTGATACTCAAGACATCTTAACATCTGATCATCATCTTCTCATCTGTCATTGGTTTCTAATCACGTCAGTAAAAAAATTCAGATTTTCTTTGGTGGATAGTGATTTTACAAAAAGAATGAAAAAACATGCTGAACCACATAATTCACATTAGACAATTGAATAAATACTTTTTTGCAATAAATTCACTACAGAGTTTCAAAAGGTTTCACAACTTTATCACAGCTAATCATATATATTCCTGCAGCTTCACAAAGTTAGTTTTGAAAATTTTTAATTGTTGCTATTTTATATTTTATAAAGGAATCACATCAAGTATATTGAAGGCCAGCTTCAGCTTTTGCATACTATATCCATGACTTTTGCTGCTTTCATTCATGCGTAACAAAAGCTCTTCCTTCCAAATGTTATTCCAGTAAAAAGCACAGTTAAAGATGCTACTTTTCATCGCTCAGGCCTTCCGCACCTTAATAAATCTTTCACCAAAGAAAACCAACAAATGTCCTTGGGGCTTTGGCTACGAGAATTAATACCAATGAGGTTCTACTCTGAAATTTCTTTCTATAAAATGAATAAGGTGGTTTAAGCCAATCCTGTTAAAGGAAGACAAAAAAACTACTATGAACCATACACTCTCCACTGCAGTCCTAAAAATGGTTCAAACAATCTACCATTATTGTTCCAGTAAGGATACAACACACTTTGACTGAGCAATGGGGGGGGGGTGAAAGTAACCAGCCAGCCACACAAAGGTATGAAAAGAAAGAACTGATTGCTTGGGTTAATATTTGAAGGTTCAGCACACAAACTAACCTGTAAAGAAACTGAATTCTTCGCAGCCTGCAAGAATTGAGCGTTTAGACCAGATTAGTGTGAAATGTGAACTTATTCTATGTGCTCTTTCATAATAACCACAGTTCTTGTTACTGTCAGAACCCCAACAAATGGAAAAGAAAACCACCATTCAAACAATTACCTAAGCCAACATGCTTGTACTTGTACAACAATCAGATTACAGGAGAACGAACATCATCCTTAAAGTAGTACGGCCTGACAATGAGAGGTTTTTAAACTATGAAATACTGCAGGGCAAAAGAAATATGCAGCGAGTACAAACAACCACTTGAAAAACACGTCCAGCAACATAAGTGCTTTTGTCAAAGCACACTGACGGGGAGGAACCATGGAACGAATTCATCCATTAAATCAGCTGAAGAAATCAACTCCCAAATGAACACAAAGATTTGGGTCTTCCACCACATTTGTCCTCCTGCCTGAAAGAGAGGTGCATTCTCAGGTAAACATTCCGTCTCCCAGATGTCTACAGCATGCATCAGCCTGAGACAAGACTAGACCTGTGACTCCTCCTCCCCTTCTTATCTGCTGGAGCCCCAGGCTCTGCCCATCCTAGCTCCCAAAAACATCTAAACCGTCGGGCCAGAGCGCTGACACATCTCAGCCAGGTGGAAGACAATTTTAAAAAGGTCACCACAGAGAAATTTGACACTCCTTGCATCAACTTAGAGCTTAATACTGAGCCATGCATGTCAAGTCCCATCTTGCTCTGGGCAAAACTGTCATCTGAAAAGTGAGATTTCATACTTAATCAGCAGTTTCGTGAAGTACATGAGTTACTTTATGTGAAACAGAATACCTGGACAATTTTGGACGCATTGAAAGTCTAGAAAGGAGACTAAAACCACCGTCATCAACCACGACTGACCTGTTGCAGGACTTTGTCCAGGGGCTCAGCTTTGAGGATCTCATCCAGATCCAGCGCGGTCTCCTCTTTACACTCGTCTGTCAACTCCAACGTGTCTGGCTTGATAAGACATCTATGAAGCTTTCCGACCTGTGAAGGCAATTAACGTTTCATGGCGCAGAACAGAGAAGGCTTGTCGCTGTCCAGAATTCACGTTGTTCGTTTGTTTTTATCCTCCATGTCTTCTCATTAGACCGACACATATTCAGGAAATGAACTCTTCAGGTCAAACAATTGACAATGTAGTTGCGAGAGCACTCATTTGTCAATAAAGCGTCTTTTATGTCGAGAAGCTGACTTGTCAAACCAAAAAGGTGTGTTTTTTTTATTTCCAATTTAGGTTAAATTAAGTGTCGCCGTCATTACCTGCTCGCACACCTGATTGGGGTGAGCTAATAAGCCGGCGGAAGGTCTGAATCATTGTAGCTAGCTAGCATTGTAGATATGAAACACCATGTTGATTTAAATGTCAGCTGTCAAACATACTTTTCCTCTACATGGAGACACTATGCCACAAACACTTTGTCTACGTAAGAAACCTTACAACGGGTCAGAAAAGTTCGTACCTTTTTCTCATGTAGATCCACAATTTGCCACACCAAGAGAATTATTTCCCTCTCATCCGAACCCAGTTTACCCCCATTTGCACCAGCTGTTGCCCCAAAGAACACCACCAGAGTATCACTGTGCGAAGCCATCAGGGACCACAAGGGTAAAAACTACAATTAAAGCAAAGATTAAAATAAAAAAACACGAGGGTTCACCTTTTTCCAAGTGATAAGAAGAGCGAACAAAAGGTCTGGAAACTCAATTTAAGTAAACGGAGAAAGAGAAAGGAGGATTATTTTCAGAGGAGTCGCGAAAGAGTTTGCGGTCAGAGACTCTACCTGTTGCAGTACTTGAGTGCGTTCTATCCAGAGATACTGGTTTAACTGGTAAAGAAGGGTGGAAATCCGTGTTTCTTTCACACGAACTCCATAACAAGCCCTGCAGGGTTTTTCTCTCTCCTTTCTATTTTTTCTGAGTTACCTGTATGGCTCAGCTCTACGCGACTCGACTCCCATGGGAGGCCGCTATTGGCTGGTTTGCAAAGGTGAGGGCGGGATGCCGCTGTATGTCTTGCATTCTCATTGGTCACAACAGATGAACCAGGAAGTGGTCGAGCTACACAGGGCTGAGTGAACGAGGTCTACAGACTGGTTATTTTAATTTGATTTATTGCACATATAAGGAAACGCACACAAAGGCGCTAGAAACAAGCCAAACTTTAAATTGGACTTTTTAAAACGTAAACCTCCAATAATATTTTCCCCCAGCAGACGTTACTTTTGTTGAGCGTTTAGAATGATGTGATTTACGACATGGTTTTACTGTTGCTGGTCGGCTCGTCTTGTTTAGCCTCTTTCATATACATATAGCTAACGTTGTCATACCGTCTTCTAATTTAACTATTTTATCACTATTACAAACACTTAACAACAAAATCTGGTTTTAGGCTAGAGGCATGAAAATATTCACGCACAGATTTATGGAAAAAAAAAAAGAATTTTGAAAATTGGAAAAATTGGCACAGTGTATGTTGTCCATTCTGACAAAATGAAATCACCGATAGTTTTGATGATATTCAAAGTATTATTATTATTGTTATAAGTAGTATTGTTGTTGATGGTGTTATTTTGGTGTGAAATAATAATTTTATTTACATCACTGATCTCATCTCAACTCAATGTCACTTTCCGAATCAGCAGCAATAGAACAACACAGACAATAATGAAATTTGAATATTAACATAAATTATGTTCAAAGAAACTTGCTTCCAAAATGTTTTGACTGCATGCCAAAGGAATAGTAGAGATACAATTTTGTCAAAAGTTTACAGCAGCACATTTATGTAATATATTCGGATGTATTGTGACAAAAACATATATCATAGCGACATTCATGGAAAATGTTTTAACATAAAAGTAAGCTATCAACTATGAACATTTACTGATTTTGTTTTGTTTTTTTTAGTTCGTGAAAATTCAATATTATACAAGATGATTGCCAATATTGCATTGATCCAAAATTGAAGGTAGAAATACACAGCATGTGTTTAAAAAAACAATAACAAAAAACATAAATATTAAAAACCGGAGTGATGAACCTCCATCGGCTGCCACCCCCAGACAAGTGAACACCTACACCACCTCAGTCTAATAGTTGAAATTGTACGGTTTCATTCGCAACAGTGCCACCATCAGGACAACTTGGCTCACTATTATATGATCAACCGCCTTGAATGGCTGTTATCAAGATTAGGACCAAGATAAATAAACAAATAAATTAAAACGACATTCTGAAAAAATAATCTAAAAATTATGAGCTCAAAGGTCAAAAATCTGGGAAGAAAGTCAGAATGCTTTTTTAAAAACAACTTGGCCACAATTCTCTGCAAGAAAGAAAGAGAAAAAAAGAAAAAGAAAGAAAGAAAGGAGAAAGGAGGTAGGGTGAATTATTTGTATGTTTGGAGACGTATCTCTTCATGAGAACTTTTAGTTTCAACTATATGTTACTTTCAAAGAATTGTAAAATAACATCACAGGTCTGTACTGGTGGTGTTTTCAATAGACCCTGGCCTGACATTCCTTTTCCTATTCACTATGGGCCAGGAGATATTTAGTCTTACGTTTGATTTCACTCACTCAAACCCCCACTGATAAGAGTTTTAGAAGAGAAAAAAGGAAATCTTTCAGGAAAAAGATTAAGAGGAAGTTTAACTGTGTTACGAACAATATTCCACAACAACATCGAGAGCAGCTAATAATGTTTATGTTTTTTGTTGTGGTCTGGGAAATAATGGGCCGTTACACCAATCTTATTATATAAAAAATTGGATTTTTCAAAACACTATAATGTAAGACTTGATACTGATATAAGGTTTGATGGAAAAGATAATCCTTTATTTGTCCCAGAGCAGGGAAATTTTAAATCATTGTGTGTTTAAGTTTTATAAGACTGTGACAAACATTCAGACATAATTCCGCTTTTTAGTGCTCACTAAATGGAACATTCAGCTTTTCATTGTGCAATTTCCTGACCGGGAGGAAGTTCAAAGCGTGACTCTTGTCATACAAGCGAATTGCTATTTTGTTGCTAACACTGAAATTTCTTTGTAACAATTGGTGACATTTTTAAGCTACTATAAGTGATAGAAGTGATTGATAAGTTTTCACTGTGTTATATTGAGTACATTATACAGCATGATGATACAGTTGATGAATAGATACAAAATAAACAGAGATAGTAGATTGGAAATACCTTGCACTCAATAATAAGGAACTTGATTATTGAGTGCAAGGTATTTCCAAGATTTTGTTTTAAAACATACATTTGATAAAGATCAACCCCATCATCCTTTGTATTTGTCTGTGTTGTAATTTAATACAAGTGGCCTTAAAATTGGTTTCACATAATGTACAATTCACCCATTAAAGATACATACAGTATACACATGAATATCTACAAGTGCACACAGAAACATACAACAAGCATTTTCATTGTCAAGATGCCTCATTTTCACACATGTTTATCAAAATGTCCATTTGGACTTTTGGGTCAGTCAGACACTGAGAGCTGGTGGTCTGATTGCGCTGTCTCTTGGACACAAAGGACAACTCTCTATTGCCCTCACCTGGGGAGGTACTGGAGATGTGTTGGAAAAGCTTCTGGATTCCGGTTTCACGCACAGAGCTCCTGAAAGAGCGTGCTGCGAACATATAGAGAATGGGGTTGGTGGTGCTGCTGATGAAGACCATGGCTCCAGCGATGAAGGTCATAGTGTTCCTGACACCTTCCAGAGTATTTGCCGTGTCATGGTGAGAGTCTTTAATGGCTATGTAGATGAGGGACAGGACATTTCCCACATGATGAGGCGTCCAACAAATGGCAAACACAATCACTATGCTGGCAATTAGAACAGTGGACTTGCGCTTGGATTTGAAGGTCATCTGGGTAATACGGCTGCACAGACAGCCATAGCAGACCACTAGGATGGAGAGGGGTACAACATACCCCATTAGTGTCTCCAAAAGGACACAAACCATCTCCTGGATTACTGTAGTGTACTCTCGGTATAGACAGTGATCCCCCTCAGAATCTTGTCCTACAACCTGGGTTGTGATGACGGGTATGCTGAACAAGAATGCTGCAACCCACAGGACCAGCAGTAATGGATTCAGTGCTTTCTTTCTCTTCCAGACAGCTGAGCTAAAGGGATATCGGACAGCCACAAAGCGTTCCACACTCATGAGAGTGATGAGAAAGACGCTGCTGTACATACAGGCATTGATCAAGTACACCATGGCCTTGCAGAAAGCTTCCCCAAACACCCAGGAGTGGGCCAATGAATAGATCCACAATGGCAGCGTGATAACAACCAGCAGGTCTGCCACAGCCAGGTGCAAAATGACCACCACAGTGTGGGACCGCTGCTTGATGTGTCTCAGGATTGTCCAGATCACCAACAGATTCCCTGGAGCTCCAATCAGGAAGGATAGACCCAGTATTACACACACCATCGCTGTTCCACCGACAAACTCCTCGGGAGCCATGTCTTTTGAGGACAGATCTCTTGTGCTGTTCATGCTGATAGTTGTGTCTGTGTGAGGAGAAAAACAACGCGCTGTGCAAGCAAGTTCTCACTTCCCTTTAAGTGTAGATTGAATAGGAAAGAGGTTTCACACAGACTATTTGACAGACAAAAAAGTGATTCATCCATGTGTCATCAGTCTTTTTCTCATCTGAGATTTTAGATTTGTGTATTGACCAAAATATGTTTTATAAAATCTGGTTGGTCAGTGTAATCCACACAAAGTAGCTGAATAAGAGTACGGAAAGCAAACAACAGAGCTGGTCAGGACATTTACAGTAACACAACACAACAGTTTTGCGATACTTCTATGCCATGAAAATACAAAGACGTTATTTTCTCAAGATTAATCTGTACTTATCTGCGGTGTTGTCTTCTCACTGAAACACAGCCTATAGCATGTACAAGGGTCAATATTTTTCATTTTGTTCCTCAACACATCTGCTTTTATAATGTATGCTGTGAGTATAGTTAAGTGGACTTAAACACTCTGTGGCCACTGGCATTCTGACAGACACTGAAGGAATGACATCTTTGCCCAGGTGTGGTTTAAGGTAAACATCTGCTCCGTTAATTAATGCACTGGTTGTAGATGGATTATGGATCACTTTTAGTGCATTAGTGCCACCTTCTGCTTCACAGTGTGTACCAGAATCTCAATTTAAAACTCACCCATGCTGTGGATCAACACCTACATCACTTGGAAGACATGGGTTCAATGGAAACTAATTGTTATGACAGATATCAAATTTGACATATTTCTTACCTCTCATTGTACACTACATATGACGCATATTAATTTTGACCTGGCACTTTCAGTATCCAGCATCTGAAATACTGAGAATCTGTGTACGGTATGTATTTTTTTGGCTTTGTTTTATTTTTATTATATGGTTTCCTATTGTGTTCTGCTACATTCTTACTTGTTCATTTATTCCCTCATCAGACTTTTCTGTGCTTTGATGTTTGCTACCTGTGGTATGACGAGTCATAATGAGAGAAAATAAAGTGCTTTGGAGTATATCTGCTCTCTTTGGTATCATTCAAAGGTCAGGTCAAAATAATTAAACCTAAATGGCATTCCAAGAACTATCTCGGATTCAGAAATATAACAAAATCACTGTATTCCACAGTTCTTACCAGTATATTGGTCCCATTCAATGTTTACTTTTTTAACTGTCTCAAAAGACAAAACAAAAATCTTGTCCAATAAAAGGTTATACTACTAGTACTACTACCACAACTTATAATTCTACTACGTGTGCTACTCTGTATTTAATGGCCATTGGCAAACCAGATTATTGGTGCATTACCAACTCCTATTGAACTGGTGATCGGATCAGGAGTTCAGCACAAAACAAAGCAAAATCTCTCAGCTAGGCCTATCAGGTTTCCAAAGGAGACTTTCCAGTGATGGATTATTGAGCCCCACACACCTGTATGGTGAAAAAAAAATCTTGTAATTCAATATTACCCTCACAAACCAAAAACATACTTTACTGTTTCTGATTCATTGCCGTGTGTGCATTACCGGTTGATTGTTTACCCAATTTATGGAATATGTAACTGAGTCCTGTAAAGCCTCATCTCAGTTAGGATATGATATTTTCTACTCTCCCACTTCCAGTTTGTTATTGTATACTGATACCTGCCTCTTTCATATGAGTCCAGACATTCCTGCCAGACTTGCTGCATATGGGATTTGATGATGACCTTAATCTCAGCTCTACTCAGTGGAAAGCACAGATTTACATCACACACCCTGGTCCTCCTTCTCACTTCTCCAGACACTTGCAGGATCAAAAGGAAATGAAATGCAGTTCCTTTATTTTGTATCTTAAATCACAAATGAGACACTTCAATTACAATATCGATGGCCTATAAGCAAGAAATTGTGTTTGATTTAATGACCTGACATAATACTGACCAACACTGAGAGATTGTCACAGGTGATAACTGCCTGTTGCTTCTTCTCTATCCAATGTAAAGCTAAAATTATCGGCATAATCTTGTCTCTGTGTACTGACAGATGGTTAAAATTCTATTCCTTATAGTCAATTTAAGATCTGGGATGAAAACTGCACCATCAGGATCCTTGGAACTATCAGTAAATATAGACAACCATTCTGGGACATGTGAGGTTCTTTTAATTTCAGTATATTGTCAATCTGTCTCTCGCTTTTAATATATTGAACAAAAATATATATAAATATAGCAATGATAACAGCTTAGTTACATCAGCTGAACATTCAAAAGTAACTGTCTTTGTAAACAAACATCCAGAAACATTTACACGTTTAAAAAAATTAATAGAAGTAGAAATAATGAATACATTACTTTATGAATTTGAACACACAAAAAAACAGCATTTATTTGACTGATGTACAGGACACTTGAACATTATGAATCTGTGGCTTTAAAGTTGTTGTAATGACGTTGTTACAAAGCGCAAGCAGTGAAGTGTCTTCTCCGGCCAGAGCTCGGTGAACCAAACATGGCGCTGTTGACAAGTGGGATATCCTCATCGCAACATTTTTAAAGTGGAACGCCTAAAACAACGTCGGAAGCTAGAATTCGGACATAAAACATTTCTGGCTAAGTGTAAGTGTTTATTCCGTGTGAGTCCCATGTGTGGAGCTTGTCGAGTACGTGTACATACGTGGCTAAAATAGGCTAACTTCTAAGCTAACGTTAGCCAGGTAAACAGCGAATAATCAGGGGCGTGAGCTGCTATTATGTAGCTCTTCAGCTTTAGCCATTTTGGTCGCTGGTATGCGCTTTCTTGTTTTTTTTTGTGTCATTTTGACGACCATTAATTGAGTATTTTGCACCTTCACTCAATGTATTTAACTCAGTAACTGAAGGTAGCTAACGTGACATGCTAACCACAGTCTATCACACAATGTACGTAATCGAAACCTCGCGACGATAAGCAGTAACTTTGTTACTTAGACAACACCTGTTAGTGAACTTAATCACGGCCATGTGCAGGTAACATACGCATTAATGTAGTGAGTATGAGTTTACACAAGAGTTAACTACTCGTAATCTGCCCTCACAGGTTGGTTGGGCTCGTGTCTTTGTTTTTCTAAGTAAGGAACGAACGCAGCGATGCCTCTGATGTTTTTGGAGAGATTTCCGTGGCCCAGCCTGCAGACCTACACAGCCCTGAGCGTGGCTCTCCTCGCTGGTAGCATCTTCAGCGCCTATACCACTGTGACAGACCCAGGCTTTGCGGCCTTGGAAACAGAGGAAACACCAGTTCCCCCCGATGTGGATCTTGAACATGTAAACAACGATATAAGTAACACTGATTTGGCATCCACTGTCCTATGGTACCTTGTCACTGACAGTCTCTTTGTATGGGTGAGTGTTATTCGGTATTGGACTTTAAATTGCCCGATAAGATGGCAGTGTTTGCTTGTGACAACGAGTGATTGACATTTTATTATGTGTCTTTTCTCAGGTGTTGGTCAACACGTTCTGTTGCTCCTTGATGTTAATTGCTAAGATGATTCAGTATGTGGTGTTTGGCCCTCTTAGAGTCAGTGAGAAGCAGGTGAGTGCCATTTACTACTGAGAAACATCTTAATATCAGTTTTGAATTTTTAAAATTCTAAAAGTATCACTTTCACAGGCTTGGCAATGTTGCACTTATTACAGTTTTATATGTTGAAATGTCATTTGCTTGGTGTTCATATTTCAGCATCTGAAAGACAAGTTCTGGAACTTCATCTTCTACAAGTTCATCTTCATATTTGGCGTACTGAACGTTCAGACAGTGGAGGAGGTAGTCATGTGGTGCCTGTGGTTTTCTGCCCTTGTCTTTCTCCATCTTATGGTACAACTCTGCAAAGACCGCTTTGAATATGTAAGTTTTACAAACTCCACCACCAGACGGTTTTGTCTTTTTTGTAATCTATTGGGGAAAGCTTTGCACTAAAATTCCCAGTGGTCAGTTTTTTACAGAAGTGGATTCATTCCTGGAACTGTGGACACATGTAGGCACTACAAATACTATGTGTAGTATATTTTACTAGAATTACTTGTTTTTACAAACACTTTGTTTTGGAAATGTAAAGTCACAGAACTGAAAACATTTTCAGACGTTTTTCCTCCCCAGAGGGAAAAAATATCTTAATTAGATTTGTCAGGGTAAAGGACAGCAATGTTGTGTAAGTATGATTCTACGTTCCAGAGCCTTGAGGCCACTTGGACCTTTTACATATTTGTCAGGGTAGAGCTCATGACTACAAAGATGTTAACTGCAGGATTGCTGAATTTTCTTTCATTCTTAAATCAATACAGAATGTGATATGGCAATATAAATGGGCAGCATATTTAATTAGGTACTCAACTTTGACAACTTTACAACTTTAATAAACACTGTTAGTCATAATTGTTGATAAAAATGTCAATTAAGAGTTTCCTAGAACTTTCTCTACAATAACCCTGTTTGCATGGTGATATTTATATAGGCCCAGAATGACCCACTATGAAACTTGCTTCTATGTAGGCTACTTTGTACCCTGGTAAACATGCACCTGCTTCCTCTGCTTGTTCTATTACTCATGGATTGAAATGCCAGTCAATAACTAGGGCACACACAGTTACAAAAAATCGTGTGTGATATCATTTGACAAATGCAGCTTATAAACACACTAAATGATTGTGTGACCATACAGTATTTTTTTCGTCTCTGGATCTATTTATAGGACCTGGTACAGACATGTTTGTCAGCTGATACAGTTTCACTCCATTCGTGGACATGAAGCAGGATCAAATTGTGTTCTGCATGTCTGCAAAAACAAAGTATCAGATTTAATCACGAACCTAGAAGTAATGATATTTAAAACACATTTCACCGTGGTATGCAGTTAAATATTTACCAGACACTCTGCATGAATATCTTGTGTGTGGCGAAAAATTGTGTGTGTGTGTGCGCGCGAGAATGTTTGTGCCTTTCTCTCTGCATGTGCAGCTGTGAAACCATCTGTTCTATGCTGTTTGAATTAATAGTTTAATTTTTGCATGTGTAACTGTATTGTGATTCCATGCAGCTCCCAGATATATGTATATACATATGTAGTGTTAAATGTTTTTCTTGTTACTTTTTTATGCATTATTCTTTAAATGTCAGTTTCCGGTAAGTTAAATGAAACAGAATTCCAATCTACTAATCGCATTTGCAAGTTCAGCAAGTCTAGTTTATTTTTATTTTGAACACACTTTGGGCTTTATAGGCCAAACTCAAGCTCTCTAAGAAAGTTTAAAAAAAAATCCCCATCCATAATCTATAGATTTATATATATTCTGTTTTCCCCATACAGCTTTCTTTCTCTCCCTCCACTCCCATGAACAGTCATGTGAGGGTGCTGTGTCTTCTCGTGTCTCTGCTTTTGGACTGCTGTGGATTGGCTGTGGTCTGTGGTCTGCTGGGAGCTTCCCATGGCTTACACACCCTCTCTTTTATGGCAGCAGAGGTAAGAACCTGCAGCCACAACTGGCTCTGTTAATATGAAAATTCTTATATGGACAATCTGACAACACTCAAACACTACACACTTCTACTGCACCGTTCCTTATGTGTAAAATGTTTAACAAAGCACTCTACATGAAGATTCCAGAATTTGGGTTTTAGATAATTGTGTGTATTGTAAATGTGTTTATACATTAGATGAAAACTGTTGCTGTTTACTCAACATTTAAATGAGATACTGTTTTTTTAAGACACAGCAACTTTCATGACATATTTAACATTAATCGTCATGAAAGATTTCTTAATCACCTCTGCACTCTTGCCTTCAGTGTCTGCTGGTTACTGTACGTACTGGGCATGTCATCATGCGGTAAGTCCCTGTAAAGTCTCCACCAACATGGGTCACAGACACACACACACACGGCAATCATGACATAGCCTTTGCAGATTTAGAATCAGTGACTGGTAGTTGCACTACCATTTATTTTTCTCTTTTACCGTTAGTTACTGTTATGTAAGGGTTCTTTGTCTCCAGGAGGGTGATTAGGATTATGTGAGCAGCAGCAAAAGATTTACCCTAAAACTAAAACATATAAGCTTTTGTCTGATGAAATGTAGCCTTTTTAATCCAATTATGTTGGTTTAAAGCCATTCTGTAAGGCAGAACTGTATATGAGGAAATTATCAAGTGTCATTTTATTAGTTAGGCAGTTATTTTGTTGCTTTCAAGAGCTGTGTGCCTCCCTTCAGGTACTCAATCCATCTGTGGGATCTGAACCATCCTGGGACTTGGGAGAGTAAGGGAACATATTGCTACTACACAGACTTCATCATGGAGCTGGCCATGCTGTTTCTGGACCTCATGCACCATATCCATATGCTGGTGAGACAGAGTGGCCTCTTTCTACATGCTCAACCTTGTGCCAATAGGAGATTTTATAGGATTGTCTTGGTCAAAAAGTATCATGGAATGCAGTATTAACTCCAACTATTACAACACAATAAATTAACAATTATTACATAGATTTTAAAAACTTGAAATTATTATTCTAATGTCCAAATCAGACTTAACTTAATTCATCTTATATATTTATTTTAGTTTTTGTTACTTTTAACAAATGAGTTTGATATACAACTCAAAATAAACAGAAAGTAACAATTTCTTTCTTACTTGTTCATGACAAATGTGTATTTACCAGTATTTGGCTGTGATCATGCGTCAAACGGTTGGGCCTGAGGAGGGCCACAACATTGTGTTTATTATTAGTTATAGTAGCGATGGCAAGAACAAAAGGTCCTGTAATTGTTCATATTGTTTCATTAATAAATATGTTTAAGTTGATGATTGATGACACACCAGCAAGCCTCTGTTGGAATACACATAATATTAAAACAGGTGATATTCAGTTGAATAAAAGTGCACTTTTGTCTCTTTGTCTCATATAACATATTATTTGACTTATCCTTTCTCATTACTTTTCCATATTTAGCTTTTTGGTAACATCTGGCTATCCATGGCAAGCTTGGTTATCTTCATGCAACTGCGTTATCTCTTCCACGAAGTCCAGCGTCGCATCCGCCGTCACAAGAACTACCTTCGTGTAATCAACAACATGGAAGCCAGGTGATTTCATATGATGGTTTTTTCTTTGCTTTTTTTGGGGGGAGGAGGGGGGTCTCATTTTCTATTTAATTTGTTTTTGTTTTTGCTGAAAGCACTGAAATATGTGTGCTGTATTTTTGTATAGATTTGCCATTGCTACTGCAGAAGAGCTGCTAGCCAATGATGATGACTGTGCCATCTGCTGGGATGCCATGGTGACGGCTCGCAAACTACCGTGTGGCCATCTCTTCCACAAGTAAAGAACACTTTTTACCTCAGCAAGAGTTGCAGCTTTACATGATACATATATCAATGTTGCTAGTGGCAGCCAATGCAGCTTTTACTCACCCTGGGTAGGATTAAGATGGCTAAAGACTGGGAATAGCAGGCCTGCAAGGCTGTTATCTTCAATTAACGGAGTGCCCAAAAACCCGCTTACACTTAATACAGCTTATATATTTTACGTGTGTTTCCAGCTCATGTTTGCGATCTTGGCTGGAGCAGGACACCTCCTGTCCCACATGTCGGACATCCTTGAATATAAATGGGGATGGGGGCCAGGCTAGAGGCCCGCAGCAGGCTGGAGTCCTGGAAGATAACGTGGGCCCTGTAGGAGCTGCCCCAGATGCCAGACCGCATGTCAATCAACACAACCATTTCTTCCACTTTGATGGTAAGTCTGAGATATTTATCTGAGCATGGATATAGTTCTGGAGTTCCTGTAATTGTTGATGACAGACAAAAATCTGAATTTAAGACTAGAAATGCACTTAAAAAAATGCTCTGCTGAATTTGCGGCATTGCCTCAACTGTCATCATGTTACAAGCGTAACCAAGACTGCAGTGTTATCCTCCCTTTCCATTTGTTACACATCTATGCTCAGCCTGTCTTGAGAAGTGATTTACAGTTGAAATGATTTATTTGTCTACAATTTTCTTGATTCATTTGAGATTGTACATGACTGTGAAATTACTTGTATGTGTTCAGTGAACATAGATAAGTCGTAAATTTTGATGTGCACTAGACCTGCTAAAAAGCATTTCAAACATTTCATTTGGACAGAGTTGCATCTAGTTCTTATAGTTTTAGATCAAATAAAGCTATGTGTAAATTACTCTTCAAGAATGTCTCCTTGTTTACCTTGAGACACTCTGCATGTGAGATTATGAAATCTTTGCATTTTCTTTCAGGATCACGCATTGCCAGCTGGCTGCCAAGTTTCTCAGTGGAAGTAATGCACACTACTAATATCTTAGGCATTGCCCAGGCCAACAATTCTCAGCTTACAGCCATGGTAAGTTAATGTGTACAGTGTGTTGGCCTGATACAAATTGATGCCTTTTGAAGACAGGTGTTGGACAGTGTTTCATTATATACTGTAGTTTTAATGATACCAAAGATTTTTTCCCCAAATTTTGTTGTAGTTTGCATTCCAGTCATCCAATTTATTTTAGCAATAAAACAGTACATCAGAATAAAACTGTCATAGATTGTGGGCTATCATTTTTGCTCTCTATCTGTCAAAACGCAATTTAATAATTAAGAAATGTAGATTTGAAACGTGAACATGTGCAGTGACACAAACCTTGCAACATCTGATGCACTTTATCACAGCATAGTGACTTTGTACTTCATCTCATGATGTTCCTCTCTTTTCCTTCTCCCTCTGTTACCCCTTGTTGCCTGCACCTTTTTGTCACTTGCTTTGAATGCGCCATTCCATTATTAGGCGCATCAGATCCAGGAGATGTTTCCTCAGGTGCCCTCTTACCTGGTGATGCAGGATCTGCAGTTGACCCGCTCTGTTGAGGTCACCACTGATAACATCCTTGAGGGACGCGTCCAGGTGCCTTTTCCTACGCAGGTAAGTCGTTGGGCATGAAAGAAAATTATTTGTCCCATTATTTTTTTTGCCATTAACGATTTGCTTTACTTTCTGATCTGCAGCAGAGTTTGCCTTCTGTGTGTTCAGTGATGATCTTCACTATTTTCTTTTAGCCTGTTAATATTTCATATTCTTTCAATTATTCTCATGTTTGTGGAAAGGGTTGCATCAATGTTCGTTTTACATCATAGTACCAATGGAAAAGTAAAGTTGTGTGTTTTATAGTCAAATTGTCTTTTGAAAAAATGTATATCCATGTAAGATGTTGGGGTTATAGGATTGTTTTCATTACAAACGCTTGTGTTTCATGATGGTGCTGGTATCTAGAAGTTATTGACAGGTATTGTTCTTTTCTTTTGGTGTTTTACTTCAAGGTAATGCAAATCTGATGTCAAACAGACTTTTCATGGTTAATAATTCTTATTTTATGGCTAAATTTGTTTTATTTACCTTGTAAGGACGTAATTCCCATTTATTAACAATTTCTTATTTTCTCCTAATATACATTAATTCTTAACTGCTTGCTCTCTTGTTCTTTACCACATCCCTGTGTCTTCATTGAAAACATGTGACAACCTTTTTCTTTACTATTTTGTGTCTCTTCAGCAGGCTATCGAGCATTCCCCTATACAGGTGAACTCAGAGGAGCAACCAGGGCCCAGTGGAGAAGCTGAGCAAGTCATCAATGATGCGGACAACATGGAGGTCAGAGGCGGTCGCTTCTCGAAGTCAGCTGAGGAGAGACAGAAGATGCTCATGCAGAGGAAAGAGGAGATGCTTCAGCAAGCACGCAGGTTTGTCCACTGGTGGTTGGAGTTTTCTAACCTTTTAATAAAGGGCATCTAACACAGTGGATGAATGTTTAATGCTTATTCAACGTCTCTTTGATTTGGTTAGCCCCCAGTTTCATGCAATTATGTCACCCAGTCCTTATCCTCATGAATTCTTAATTTCTCCCATTGTAGGAAATATCTGAATAAAAGTCCAGAGGACCAGGATGAGGATTTGCCTGGACTGGAGGAAGACTCTGTCCCTGACATGAATTCCACTGTGCTCAGACGTAGAGCCATGGCAGCAGCTGCAGAGAGACGCATGCAAAACCAACAAGACTCTGGACCCTGATACACAGATTGGCTAAAACAGCTGCTCCCAGGAGTATCTAGCACATTATCACCTTAACAGGCATCAACAGTGCTAACTCAATCTTCCCCCAGTTGTTATACACTCAATGCTTATCAATACGCAAAACAATAACTCCAAACAAAAGCATTGCAACATGGCCATTTGCTGCAAATGGAGTTTTGGCTGTCTTGGGCCTCTAATTAAGATGGGACTAGTGATTTGAGAATGGCCTCTGCATTACTGTGGCCAGCCTGAGGTTTTTTTAGGATTATTCAGTATGTTCCATTCATTTACCTGCCAAACATTGCAACCAGCAGTTTCCGTAGACAGTCAGTGTCTGACTTGTTTGAGACTGGCTTTCAGAAACAAGCATGCATTGCATTCAGAAGATGCACATCTGTAAGGGGAAGGCTTTGAAGGTGGCACTGCTAGTTGAAGCTTTTTGGGTTTTCTTTTCCTTTTATCAGATTATTAAACTTTTTTTGGTTCATGGGGGAAGGTTTTCTATCCTAGATGGAAGAGCTTGTGATGTTTTGTGTTATTTTATGAGTTACAACTGTGAATTCAGAGTAGGCTGAGTAACAACTGTTCAATGTTTTTATTTCTTACCTTGAAGTAAGAGAATGTCACTTTAGTATTTTCATCCTTTTTGTGAAATATGAATGTACCTATCAAAATGCTGCGCACAGTATTTTAACCCACAGGTTGTTCTGTATTTAGTCTGTGATTTTCCGATTGCAAGCAATTTGCGTTTTGTTATTTAACAGGGATTTAAGTCTTTATTTTTAATCGCCTGTAGCAGCAAAGGGGATGTATTACATTTTGTACAGTGGCTGTCATCTCCACACATTCTTTCTGAAAGACTGTGAAAGTTCTCTCTGAATGAAACAGTAGTTTTATTCTACTGTGCATAATAATAAGTCCTAACTTATCTGTATCCACCATTCTGAATTTTTAAGTTATCTAGAAAGTCAAAGGCAAGTGGACTTGCTGGACTATCTTGGAGGATGTTTTCTTACTCACCCAAGAGGCTTGTGTATTTCTATTGGCGAAGGCTCTTTCTCATCAGTAGAACTGATTAGTCCTCTTGGGTAAAAAGCCAAATGTCCTCAGTATTTTTATTTGCTTTTGACCTACTACTTCCAGTTATCCTCTGACAGGGACGACTGGAAAGCTATACTGACACTTTAAGGTGTTTTCTGCCTTCGTCCACACACGCTGAAGAGTGCTAAGTGAAATTAAATTGATGTCACTGGGTTAGATAATCACCCACTTCAAAAATGCATTTGTATTTCAAGTAGCCTGTCTTAATGTCACCTATGTAACACACATTTGTCACTCTCATGTCACAGCCTGTAAAATTGTCAGAGCAGTATTCTGCAAGTTTCTGGAGTTTACAACTGCTAATTGTATGACGTCCCATGCTGATATTATCTCATTAATGTACACCATTGCACAGTATTGACTGGACCTTTTCAAACTACAATTCATCTAAGTGGTCTGGACATGTCGACAGATACCACGGTGCAGGCGGTATCGGTGGCTGAACGAGTTCTGCATGAATATAGAGGAGTGATTTTCTTTATCCCAAAGAGCAGCCCACAAACTTTGACCAAATCTGAAGTGCTGTGGTCTGTAATATTTGTTGAAATACAACATAGAATATAAACTTGGGATTTAGTTCACAGGCTACAATTACTCTAAATGGTTTTAAATTTGTTGAAAGGTTGTGGGTGATTTGTTTTTTTTTTCCATTTTCAATGCATCAATCAGCTATTTAACTACTTTTAATATACAGTACATTGTGTATTTTCCTACTCACTGGTTGTCTTTCATAACCATTGCTTATTTAATCTAGATTGAAGTACATTTTGGACAGAGCTTTCATGTATTTTGTGCCTAAATCAAGATTGCTTGAGTTATGGATAATTTCTGTAAATCTAGTTTTTTGTAAAAAGTGTTAATACAAAAGACTCAATAAACAGAGCCTCTATGGCTTTTTGACAAAAACAAAAATATTGTCAATTTGTCATTTTCTGTTTGTTTCAAGCAGAGACTGTTTTGCGGTTTAATATTTAAAGATGATATGGTATTTTAATGAATAAGTAACTACAATTAACTGAAAAACATGTATTTACATAGCTTTAAAGGCAATTAATATCATTGAAGACTTCATACGGGTTATTTTATGTATCAAACATGACAAGTCTGAAAATACGAAGCCAATTACGCTCATGTTGTCATACAATACATACATACGTACAATGGGTTAGTATGTATGTCTCATATTAGATAGATAGATAGATAGGTACTTTATTCATCCCCAAGGGGAAATTCTTTTGAACATCTGGAATAATTACATTTTGTTTAGAATTCTTAGAAATAATTTAAACAAACAGTGTTAAACATATAGAGAACACACATGAAAAACAGAACAACCCTATCTATCTTTCTATCTTTCTGTTTGTCTGTCTGTCTGTTTTGTTTGTCGTGACGTCACGGGGGCGTGTCTCTTACCACCCGCGACTCTGCCACGTCACACAGACGTTACCCGGGTAGGAGGAAGTAGTATTTGCCACGCAGGTAGGGTAAATGATGGAGACCAATCCTAAGTAAACGAACGCCTCAGCACGGTTTTCATTTTACGGTTCACGGAAGAGATCCGGAAATTTTGGCGAACTGCGCGTCATTCAGTCGGTAGGTAGCTGAAACTTAAACGGAAACCGTACGAGTGAATGAAAAGTAAAATTACAGCTCTGCTGTTAGCAATTAGCTATGCTGTTTGGTGTCATTTGATACGAGTGAGGAGTCCAGAGAATGTTTTAATCCAAGTGTGAGACAGTCTTAACCCCTCAAATCAAACTAACGCTGTAGTACCAACGGGTAGAAAATGCTAACCTTAGCTAGCCAAATCCCCGTATAGAATGTCTTTGATTTCTTTGTTCACGGCAGGTCTCCTGGTTGTTCATACATCGTCTAAACATTCACGGTCCTTTATATCTTGTCAGTCATTTGACAACGTTATCATTTCGTTTATCATTTATCATCGTTTATCATTCTGTGGCTATGCATTTATTTACCATTTAAACTTTGGTATCAGAAATAGTAAGGCAAACAGTTCAGGTTTATTGAAAGGACTTTGGATAAATTTAGTAACCCATTAATAATTGAGTGTACCACATAGACATCACAGCAAACCCAGAGCTGTGTAAGATTTCCCTGAAAGAGTTTATGCCAATAAACTTCAATATTCCTGTTTGTATGGCTGGCTCACTTGTAAATGGTAACAATGACATGTCATTTTGTTTAGCTGCTGTAGAATCCAGAGGTTGATTTAACACCGAAGGTAATAAAATCCAGGACCTGAACCAGGATAATAAAATAATTTAAAAAAATCAATGTAGAAGCCGTCTCTACTATCAGTGACACCTGTAGGTCCTGCTTTATGAATGAGTGCTTGTGAAACCAGGACACATCACGTTTCATATCCTGGAGCATATCCTGAAAGAAATGACAACAGTGCTATCACCTTATTACCTCATAGTGTAGATTGTGTGTATGTGGTTGGAATGTAAACGATGTATATACACGAGGACAAAGAAGATATGGCCAGCCTCTCTAATATTGGTGAAAGTCTGCTGTGTTAAGTAGCTGCCTTTAAATGTGTATTTGAACATAGTATAACAGGTGCTGGTGTAAAGTATTGTGATTTTATTTGTGTGGCAAATACACATTCAGCTGTATATGAGTGGAACATACAGAATATGATCATTTGTAGAGGATGAATAACAGCATACATCTTTCACACCATTGTGATTAGATGCCTATTTGTGTCTAGGAAGTTTAAGTATAATCACTGAACAGGAGTATGAGCTGTTCTTTTTTTAGTTCCAAACAGTGTGGGAAAGGTACCAGCAGACACGAGTTTGTGTAATTAATTATGTGTGTTTCCATAGCACCGATTGTGGAATGTTGCTGGACGAGACTCCGCTTTTTGAGCCCTCGCTGCTTCAGGAGCTAGACTGGAGTAGCAACACTGTCCCCTTCTCTCCAGCCATCTCGCCCTCTAGTCCAGGCCAGGGCCTGATGCTCAGACCGCTCTGTTCTGCAGACTTCAACAGAGGTAACACAAATAACACAAATATTACAGTTGTCACAGCTTAAATGAAATATGAACAAAGGAACATTTACCGTCCCTGTGTTAAGACACTGTGGTAGCTGTTTTTAACATTTCACTGATGTCATATAAGATCAACAACACGTGAAATGTGAAAACCCGAACCATCTTTATCAGCTGTCCTGTTATGTTGTTTTTGTCTTACAGGATTCTTCAAGGTTTTATCTCAACTCACCCGAGCTAGTGATGTCACGCCTGAGCAGTTCGTGAGTAAGTTATGCATAACTTACTGCTACCTTAACGTGGTCACATAGTGATTTTTCTTATTTCCCCTATTTTATAGTGTCATATAATAGGAGTTAGTGCTGTCAAAGATTGAAAACTTGAGGTTAACATCTAGAGAAAATGCATCCAGTAATAAAAACCCATATGTTTTAACTACCATTAAACCTTCATTTTTGATTGGTCCTTTACTTCTATAACACATTGACATCAGTATGTAACACAATTGACTGCTTAAGTTCGTGTTTAGACGTGCCCACAAAGTTGGAATCTAGTGAGTTATTGTTTGATGTTGTGGGTAGCAGTGTGGGTGTTGTCAGCTAAGGCCTGACACAGCTGGTTAATCAGCTTTTGCAAGCTTTTCCAGTGGCCTGTTTTCACTCAGTGTGCACCACTGTTGTGCAGCAAGGGAGAATAAAGGGCAACAGGTTGGTTTCTTTTGTTGTTGTTTTTTACATTGAAGGATTGTTTTAGTGGTCAAAGGTTTGAAAATAGGCTACTAAATGAAAATATGGTCATGGAAGTATGTACAACACTTTCCCTATGAAGAATATTTAAAAAAAACTTAAATTATTGTCATTTATTTAATTATTTTTCAAATCATCTATGGACACCAATTGCATTTGTTTGAATGTATGAATTTCATTATGTGGAAAAAGTTCTTAATATCACCTTCAAATCGAAACAACTGATAGAAATGCACACTTCAGAATAGAGTGAATCATAAACCCAGTAAACAAGCATTTAATAAAATTATAATAAATAAACATAAGGATGTTGTCTGTCGGCCCCCAGAGAAATTTGAGCACATGAAGAATACAGGAGACTATTACATTATAGTGGTGGAAGACACAACGGTGGGACAGATCGTTGCCACGGCTACACTGATCACGGAACACAAATTCATCCACTCCTGTGCAAAGGTAAATCACACGCCAGCAAACAACCTGTCTGTTTCCCCGGTGCTCCTAAGATGTTAGTCATTAACACACAGACGAATACAAGAGTGTGTAAATATTGTGGTTCACTTAACAAACACTACGGTAATAATCTGTCAATAATTTGAGGATTCAGATCCAACATACCTCTGAAATCCCTTCATCCATGACGTGCACATGTTGCAAGAAAGTCAAACCTGTTCCACATGGATTGGATTCACCATGTGACTCATACTTTGTAATGACCTTTGTATGTGCACACTCTGTTCTTTGTATGTTTCAGCTAACTTTTTATGCTGCTCTCTGAAATGATTTTACATAAAAAATGACATGTCTACTGGTTCTGGCACTTTGATGGAGCTTATTCGGGCCGAATGTTCCCACTCCATATCGCCATATGTTTTTGTAGATGCCCCATTTAGATCTAGTCGTAAGTATTTTATTGAATTTTAGAGATGGACCCACTGGTGGGTTTGGAGGTGTTTTTATGTACATTTATATAAGTAGTGGCTGAAAAGTGTATTGTACACAGGAATAAATGAGTGTGTCGATTCTGTCTTGTTTGCAGAGAGGCCGGGTGGAGGAGGTTGTAGTCAGTGACGTCTGCAGAGGGAAGCAGCTGGGGAAACTGTGAGTAGATCTGCCCAACGCCTGAAACAGATGTTTCTATGAACGAGTATTTCTCAATATAGAACACTTTGGTATTGCTGGGTTTTTTTTCTGAGCGCCTCTTCTCTCTCTCTCTCTCTCTCGTCCCTTTGCCTTGTAGGTTGGTGTCAACTCTCACTCTCTTGAGCAAAAAATTAAACTGCTATAAAATCACACTGGAATGTGCACCCAACAACGTGGCTTTCTACCAAAAGTTTGGCTATATTGTGTCAGAAGAGACCTACATGCAGTGTCGATTCTTTGACTAAGGACTGAGCCCTAAGCTGACTGGATGTTTTTGGTTTACAATTGGCACATCAGGCTAGGGGATTGCCAGATACTTGTCTAATTGTCAGCATGCTGTATGTTCAAGCTACCATCCTCCATCGCTTTGGTAACCTCAGCAGATGGAACTCCAACATCATGTTACCCCACACATTGAAGTAAGGTGGGAATGGTACTGAAAAGTTGTCTTACTTTGTTATATTGTTTATGAGTACTGAAGGAGAATATATATATATATATCAAATACAGCATATTATGGTTCAATCGCAATAAAAACAATTTCAGGAAATGAAGATGGTACCAAATCAAGGGTCATGGTACCTTCTTTATTCTTGGGATTTCACGGAACGGCAGGACAAGACAGTTGCCATATCGTCTTCTTCAGTAAGGGAATAGATTGCAATAATAAACTCAAAAGTCATGCAGACATTTTCTCAAATTGATCTGAGAGGTAAACTTATGTTCTGTGCTTTGGTGATACGTCAGAACATTTACATTTATGTGCAACTATGTTGTCCTCCTTGAGGGGAATCCCATCGGATCACTTAAGTCAAAAATATAGAAATTTGTACCATATTTATCCAAACCACACTGTGTCAGGAAATGCAGAGAAAGAAATGTTACTGTAATAAAAATGTATCGTCCACCAAGAAATTATTGCCCATTTTTCTTGGTGGACAATAACCCAATTTCCAAAAACAGGTCATGAAATTTTTAATTGGATTTTTGGATTGGATTTTTTGAATTTAATCCAATGAGAGGAAGATACATACCATCGTTATACTTTAACAGCAGCTGAGTTTTAGAATAAAAACGTTGAGACGGTATGTCATGTGATCGCATTATGAAACCAAATATGGTTTGAAGGATAGTTGTCATTTTTGAAGGAAATAACAGTACTTTATTGTGAGGAATTGTAGGGAAATTATTTCTCTGCATGACGAACACAAGCACACACACACACTAATAACCGGGGAGAACATGCAAAGTCCACACAGAAAGGTGAGGTGTTTGACCCCTGGACTCAAACCCACAACCTTCGTGCTATGAGTCAACAGTGCCAACCACTAAGCACTAAGATATACTGATGTCTTTTCAACTGATTGAATCATATCAACATTTATAAATCGTTTATTTGACAGATATACTCAATGCAAAAAGGCAACCAGCCACAGGAAAATCACCAAAGAAGTTTATTATTCTTATTTAAGGGAAGTTTAGTTTTAAGAGACTTTGGATTTCATCAAAATGTTCTCACTGCGCTAGTTGCTCGAGGTAAAAAGGTTCTCTAAAACACCTCAGAAGACACTTTCATTGCTATTAGTGTTTTTCTGCTGAACCATGATTAAGACATGAGGTATGACTATAAGCCAACGTCTACTCTTTCAATGGTCACCTCTTGTTGGGAAAACAAGCAAGGAATGAAGGAATTAATGGAACATTCTCCATTTTTCAGTGGGTGTTGAAAATTTGATCAATCATTTGGTTTGGGCGTGTTGTGCAATGACAAATTGGTTAATCATTTTGTAATGATCAATGTTTTGTAGTTTTGATATGCTACTCTGAACATCTGGGGAACATAGTTTAATTTATTTTCAAAGACTTTGTTAAATAAAATAACGCTGTGATCTTCAGTGCCTGTATTTCTACATTCCAATATCACAAATGGGAAGCAGGGATATGCGTACAACACTCCACATTATGCAATAAAATAACCCATTTAGCACAAAGTTTAAAATTGATTCTGATCTGTGAATGCTAAGACGCTCAGGTAATTTGTGGATAAAGCTGTCAGATTTGGTTTTTAGTTTACAGCCTTGTATGTGGGGTTTCTGAAGTTCTTGTAAATGCAAATCTAAGCAAAAACAATCTAAATAATCAAACATGTAATATATACAGTATGCACCACCCCTACAACTCAGGTTTTAATCTCTGCAGTGTAATGAACAAACACACAGGTGAATAGGACTCAGACTTCTTTTATTAAGCAGCGAGTTATTTTCCATTCCTTACTATCCCACATTAAGCCTGATATTAGTCCATAACTCCTACTAGTCCCAAACAAAGGCATTAGTTAGTCCTCTCGTGTCTTCCACTGGGCAGACGTCCTCGCCCGCTTTCCCTTTTGCCGACTGCCCCCTTCTGGTCGACTACATAAATTCAAGTATCGAAAGTGCATTATTGCAATACTGTCCCGCTGCAAATGCAAAATGCTTTAAATACTATAAAACTGCAAAAAATCTTCCATCAGTGCATACAGCTCAAGAAAAAAAAAAGTTATCAAATTTGCCCCTTGCCATCAAC